>JACEFZ010028113.1:427500-607500 GCA_014155875.1 Cepaea nemoralis
AATAAGTAAGTAAGTAAGTAAGTAAGTAAATAAGTAAGTAAGTGAGTTAGCAAGTATGTGAGTAATTCAATCAGTAATTAAGTAAATAAATAAGTAAGTAAGTAAGTGAGTGAGTAAGTATGTGAGTAAGTAAGTAAGTAAGTGAGTAAGTAGGTAAGTAAGTGAGTGAGTAAGTATTTGAGTAAATCAATAAGTAAGTAAGTAAGTAAGTAAGTATGTGAGTGAGTAAGTATGTAAGTAAGTAAGTAAGTATGTGAGTGAGCAAGCAAGCAAGCAATCAAGTAAGTGAGTAAGTAAGTAAGTAAGTAAGTAAGTAAGTATTGAGTGAGTGAGTGAGTGAGTAAGTAAGTAAGTAAGTAAGTAAGTAAGTAAGTAAGTATGTGAGTGAGTAAGTAAGTAAGTAAGTAAGTATGTGAGTGAGCAAGCAAGCAAGCAAGCAAGTAAGTAAGTAAGTAAGTAAGTAAGTAAGTAAGTTAGTTAGTTTCGATTCAACGGGCAAGACGGCGTTTACCTGCAAAGCGTTGTGGAACGTAATGAGCACCGCAAGACACGTAGAGCGCCGTGGTCATTCACTGCACCTGTATTCGTCTTCAGTCGTCTTGACTTGTCTTGCCACTGGACTCAGATGGACTCAGGCGAGAGAGTGAGGTCGACGAATTGTGTAACTCTTCCTCACTTTAATCCAATTCATCGCTCAAGTCATTCTTCATCCAACGTCATATATCACCTTCAAGCCCTGTGGCGATTGGCGAGCGGCGAAGCGGCAGGCGTGGGTACGCTGGCAGCCGTAGTCGCAGACCTGCACACAGGCGGCTCAGGCCATATGGTCTACTTCTACTGACCGGAGCAGCAGTGGGATTCGGCAACCCCCTGAGCGACTGAGCAGCCCTCTATAGGAACACACTGCCCACCTCCATAGCATGAGGAAGGGGCTAGAAAAGGTGCCCTAAACATTGTCTGCTCCATCACTACCTAACCAGCCAGCCGAGGTTGGTGGGTACCCTAAACTGTGGTCGACATACAAACATAGATTAGTTAGTTAGTTAGTCGACAGATCATCCTCATTGCACATCGAACCATTCAGTCCATAAGTGCTCGGATCCCCTCCTCAGCAAATCCCGCAGCGTGTAGCGGCTAACGAGAGTCTTCATTGTCCACTAAAGGTCGCTGTCACAAAGTGAATGTTGACTAAGTGACAGATAGAGTGGCTATGGTTATGTCTAGGGTATGTCCTTGTAACAATGTGATGTTGAACAACAGATTAATCAAGATGCATCACCACCAAACACCAATCAGTGAACACGCGTTAATTTGCGCACATAATATTCCTTTAATTCTGAATTAACACAGACACATGTAACATATACATCCAGGAACAATAATTCTCTAAGAATATATCTCCATCCCAATGGAACACTTCGAATAACATTGCCTCTCAAGGCTACAACAATCTCGTCCCACACGACAGGTATCCTAGCCTCTCTCTAGGCCCAACTCAAAGTAACCCACTATGGGTCTCGAATTCCACTCACTATCCCTGGAACCCACAGTGCGGAGTTATCTTCCAAACTCCGTCACAATTCTTCACTTTATCAGACCACGACCTTCTCCTGGTCTGGTCTACACTCAACTCCCTCTCAGCTCGGAGTCCAAACATCAACTCCCCTCAATCTTTTTCCCTGTCTTTTTAAACAATTCTATGCCCCCTCACAATGATCCACACAAACACCACCTCACTGCTCCAACTGTCTGCCTCTTCTTCCAGCCCCTCTACCTTACACCCAACCCCGTTTATCTCCTTATATGTTCTTTCCGGTGAATGCCCTTTCACCTCGTGAACTGTTTATATTGTACGGCCACTCACCTTAATGCCACTGAACACAGGCATGTGACACTACCCCACCCTCAAAAGAAAACATCGTTTTCAAATGTTGGGAGACTCATACTTATCAAATATGTGACCCAGACACATTGCCTGGGTAGTCGTTAGTATAAATCCAACTTACTCTAGCTACCACACTTAATAATATATCAAATACTCATAGTAAACTCCCATATTCCCCACACATAAATACAAACAACTTTCTATCTTTTGTATCAACGCATGAACTAATACATCACATAATAATAATAATACATCATAGAAAAGCATTATACTTATGTACCCACAGGTCTCTTACTACTTCACGACCACACAATACTATTTGTGTACCGACACTATATCAGGTGGTTCTGTTCTTGCATTAACCCACCTCTGATTCCTGTCGATGCTGTGTCTATCTTTCATGTACCCATCACTCATGGTACCTCTACAATTACAACATCTGTTTGCTATCCCTAGCCCTGGGTCAGTAATGTCGCGAACACTCTTTTGACCTGACTCAACTTTCCTATCTGCATATTGCACCATTACACTTGAGTCTCTGTTTAGTCTGAACTCTTTATTCAATCCTGGCCCATATATCTGGCACCTTTCTTTCTGCTGCATACGCCTTATGCCTATGTGCCCTGCACATGCACTATCCTGAGCTGTTCTAGTATATCGGTGTCTGTGTGCTAAAGGTACTGCTACTTGCCCACGTGCAGTTCCACTATCTGAAAAGCGGCGAGTAAGAACATTGTTCTTCCTCTCGAAGCACCATCTACCTTTCTTTGACTGCCTATGTTCTACTCTCCTACACCCTTGGGAACATTTGTTCAGAGTAGTATCTTGTCTCTGGGAGTCACTAGCACTATATTTGGGATCCATTCTCATCTGCTCAGCTGTACTATCCTTGTCCTGAGTTCCTGTGTCTACTTCAAGTGCCTCTTCTACCTCAGCTATACTCTCTAATTTAGGTTCTCTTGTGGTAACTACCTCATTACTGCTTACACTATATTTTTGGTCCCAATAAACTACTTCCTCTTCTGTACACTCTTTAACGCCTATAACATTTCCTATGATGAGATCTGCCACTGATGAGTCTAAAACACATGCTGTCACTCTTCTGTTATGTATGGTGTTTTTACTGTTATCACGGCTATTGGGTAGAATTCTACTGTCCCATTAAATGTTATGGATCTAATCTTTTCTCCTGTATAATCCGAGGGATGCACTAAACCCTTTCTCACCCCGATGGACGTACATCCGGAATCCCTAATTGTTAACGCTGGCCTATCATTAACAAACCCATGATGCATCTTCAGACTTCCTCCTTCATGCACTGCTGATCCTGCTTTAACTGTGTGACCACATATTAAGACTGGCTGACTGTCTTTTTCAAAAAGAGGTTTGCACCCACTACAATCTTCATTATTCAGCGTCTCAATTACTTGTGCTGCATTTGAGTGCTCTGTTTCTCTCATCCTACATTGATGACTGACATGCCCGTTCCTTCCACATTTGAAACAAGTGATCTCCCTTTTACTGTTGTTCGTTGGTCCATCTGATGGTTGTGCATCACAATCTGCCATTTTGTGTCTCCAGCTCCCACAATTCCAGCATCCGGCATAATTTGGACGTCTCTGGAAGTTCCCTCTTCTATATGGGTACCGTCCTACTCTACCAACATTGTTTCCTCGGAAACCATTATCTTGAAGTTCTTGTTGCTCACCTTTCTGTGCTGCATCCACACTTTTCGCCCTTGGTCTGATGACTGGATTCTGGTCCTGTTTAGTGTACGCTGCACAGACTATTTCCTCACTCATTAGTTTCCCAATAGAACTGTTAGGATGTGCCGTCATATAGTTTTGCCCTAACTGAGACATTGTGTCTATGTCCTTTGGCTTCCGTTCCTCAAAGAACGCCACTAAATTAGAATTGCATGCAGATACTACCTTGTCTCTTAACATTAGATCTACTAATTTATTAAAATCTTTCCCTACTTCTGCAAGCTCCATCCATTTGTTAAATGTATTCTTTACCGTGTTAACAAAGTCTGTGAAATCTTGATTTGTCTCTGGCACTAACTGTCTAAACTTTGTCCTATATCCATGCTCCGTTAGTTGGAACTTTGTCAGCAAACGTTGACGTAAGATAGTGTAGTTGTTTCTTTCTTCTACAGGTAAATTGAACATGGTGTCTAGTGCCTTGCCCGTAAGAAATTCGCCAAGTCGCATCCCATACTCTTTCTCTGGAATACCTAACGCTTTGGCTGATGCCTCGAACCTGGCCAAATAATTTTCAAGTTGGTCCCGGTCTGTAAAATATGGCAGTTTTAATCTCTGTGACGACTGCGACGGTCTTCTGCTTTCCTCACTTTGACCTTTCGAAGATAGTTCTAGTTTTCTTAACTCGATTTCAGCTAGTTTTACTTGTGTCTCTTCCTGTAGACGCTTGTTTTCTTTTTCAGCTAGTTTTACTTGTGTCGCTTCCTGTAGACGCTTGTTTTCTATTTCAGCTAACTTTACTTCCTGTAGACGTTTGTTTTCCATTTCAGCTAGTTTTACTTGTGTCTCTTCCTGTAGACGCTTGTTTTCTATTTCAGCTAGTTTTACTTGTGTTGCTTCCTGTAGACGCTTGTTTTCTATTTCAGCTAACTTTACTTCCTGTAGACGTTTGTTTTCCATTTCAGCTAGTTTTACTTGCGTCTCTTTCTCTTCCTGTAGACGCTTGTTTTCCATTTCAGCTAGTTTTACTTGTGTCTCTTTCTCTTCCTGTAGACGCTTTGCCTCGCGTTCATTATGCCTCTCCTCTCTTTCCCAGTGCTGAACTTCTTTCAATTTTGCTTCTGCAAACTCCTGTAACTCTTTACCCTTCAGGCCTATTCGTTCACCTGCTTCAATATATTCCATTAAAGTAGGCATCTTGTACTTGTGGACACGTTGCTGTGAATCAGCCAACTATAAATGTACAGACTCTGCTGTTAGTCTTTGTGTCACTTCCCTAAGTACACCCGCACTCCCTGTGTACGTAAATCCGTAGTGCTACAATATCACTCTGTACTCACCCAGTCACTCTATAAGCACTAGGTAGTGAGGGGGGAATATAACTATACTCCCTCCTATATATATATATATATATATATATATATATATATATATATATATATATATATATATATATATATCAAATAACTGTAGAACAATTCCTGGAAATAGTTGTAAACATACATATACATACACAAATGGATGATACACACTAACTGCGAACTATTAAACGCTAGACGCATAGTCCGGTGAAACGCAGACGGATGATTACATAGAAATAAAAACCACTGACATAAACATGCCCATGAAAGACCATACCGTGCGCATAATATAAACTGACAAATACCATCTAGATAGAAGATGTATTAACATAAGCATTACAACAATACCATATATCCAAAGAACTCAAATATTATATGTGACAGTAAAGAGAAAACAGTAAAAAGAACAAATATTAAATGAATAATGTACATAGATCTGACGTAGACACTTGGACACCATGTATAATGTCGAGACGACCCAATGCCACAGCACAAAACAAACTGACTCGTCAGCTGTCTCTCAACCAATACAATGTGCACCTAGAAACTTCACCTTTGCTCTGTCTCCCGCATTTCGAGAAATAAAGCAAAAATATCCTACTTATTACGACCACTGGACCACATACAAATATTTACGTAACGCACAACAACAACAATACTTAGGACGATGAGAACAACAGAAGCAAACAAGGGTTGCCGACACCAATGCGATGGTAGAATCTTAAAAAAGTCCTTAATTTGTTTTCAATAGTCTCCGAAAATCGCCTGGAAATGTTTGTCGGTTACTGTTTTGAAAAGATTACGACGTTAGCTTCCCACAATGAATTAAAGTTCTGATGCGTTGTCACTTTTTGTTGACGTGGTGACACGATTTTCGACTGTCGTAAAAGTTGAAGATGATGATAATTATCCCAACGCCTTGTCTCTACACAGTCCGTAACGTTTTTGTAACCCTCCCTGTAGAGTTGGCCTGTGATTGTATAATGTATGTGAACGCTCTTGTTTTGCCAGAAATATTGGGTTTTCGTTGCGTTTTGGGGAGCCGAAAATACCTTTAAAATCAATGAATGTTTATCTGCGTAGTCACTGTCGCTTTGAAGTGATGGTATGGTTTCACTGTTGCTGACTCGGTTAAACCAACGAATAGCAGAAAATGATCACGCGCTTTAAATCCGCTTCGCAAGTCTTTTTTGGTGAAAAAATGCGCTCATATTTGCGAAGACGGCACCTGAATGACTGTTGTGGTTTGTTTGCCGATGATGACACACACACACAAAGACGTTAAACGTAAATCGTAGTTTCAGTAGAAACCCAACGTGTTATTCTCCGTGGAAATTTTTCCGTCAAATTCCCTGGTTCTCGGCCTTGACTCACAAGGTCATCTCTGTTTCTCTTTATCACAATAATCCGTGTAGAAACTTTTCCTTTTCTGTGGAGCAACGATTGTCACCTTTGTGTGTTCCCCACACTTTCCTCCTATAACTCCCCTCCTCCTGGCGAGTTTTTAACCATGAATTACCCTCGTAACTCCTCTGGCGCCCCTTTCCGTCTTATTACCTGCACCGAACTCTGAAGACGCCGTACACACACACTCGCTGTCCACAAGTTCACCTGACCTTCACCTTTGGCGCCTGTTTGCGTTAATTTTCTGACGTCCCTGATAGCCGAAGAAATACTGCCTGGTATCCAATTTACCTGTCCTGACCTTCTCGTGACCTATGTGCTACCCAGTTCCCGCACGGAAGAAACCCCAGTGTTTATATCGTGGACACACTTTCCCCGTCTCCTCTCCCCACTCCGAGTGAGAAATGATATTTTTACCTGGTTTCTCGTGGACTCTGTATTAATTCTCCGACCCTTTTTAAATGCGCTGTCTACTGAAAATGGTGTTTATTCTTGACAGGAGAGCGCTCATAATTGTTGTTGTAATTGGGCATCCGACTAATGTCTCTGATGTTAGTGTTCTCTCTAATCGACGAAGCCTCCCAGAAATCTACTCTGTCACAAAGTGAATGTTGACTAAGTGACAGATAGAGTGGCTATGGTTATGTCTAGGGTATGTCCTTGTAACAATGTGATGTTGAACAACAGATTAATCAAGATGCATCACCACCAAACACCAGTCAGTGAACACGCGTTAATTTGCGCACATAATATTCCTTTAATTCTGAATTAACACAGACACATGTAACATATACATCCAGGAACAATAATTCTCTAAGAATATATCTCCATCCCAATGGAACACTTCGAATAACATTGCCTCTCAAGGCTACAACAATCTCGTCCCACACGACAGGTATCCTAGCCTCTCTCTAGGCCCGACTCAAAGTAACCCACTATGGGTCTCGAATTCCACTCACTATCCCTGGAACCCACAGTGCGGAGTTATCTTCCAAACTCCGTCACAATTCTTCACTTTATCAGACCACGACCTTCTCCTGGTCTGGTCTACACTCAACTCCCTCTCAGCTCGGAGTCCAAACATCAACTCCCCTCAATCTTTTCCCCTGTCTTTTTAAACAATTCTATGCCCCCTCACAATGATCCACACAAACACCACCTCACTGCTCCAACTGTCTGCCTCTTCTTCCAGCCCCTCTACCTTACACCCAACCCCGTTTATCTCCTTATATGTTCTTTCCGGTGAATGCCCTTTCACCTCGTGAACTGTTTATATTGTACGGCCACTCACCTTAATGCCACTGAACACAGGCATGTGACAGTCGCACATATCAGTCTCTTGACTTGGTCGCACATCTCCGCCCACGTTTGGTTATAAATTAGAGCTTATACACTATCATTATAGACTATCCCCTTGTGAGAAGTTGATTTGCCATGAACATCATCACTAAAAAAAAATATAAGTCGGACACATCCTTCATCTACCCTGTAGACAATGTGTGGCTCCAAACCCCGAAAACGACTCTTACATCAAAAATCTATCCCGGCAAAGAAACAAAATATGCAGATTATAGAAAGAATGTCACACATGGTGAAGTCTGCAAAGAGTTTCACAAGGATAGCAAACATACATGCGGCCATAGAATACCTACCCAGAAGGCAAACGCATCGAATATCCACAATGGAACGATAAATATCCATAAAGCACTGGTCAATGGTATACCTACTACTTGTGTAAGACACACTGGAACATCGATAGTAGGAGTGGACCAAGGTGTAGTTAATAGAACAGACTATACCGATAACACAGTCACATGTCGAACTTTCGGTGGCACACTAGAGAAATACAAAATGGCTTGGGTGGAAATCGTCTGCCCATACTGTACAGGAAGAATACGGGCAGCAGTATTGCCATATCAATATGCTGGAATAATGATCGGCAATATACCGGATGTAATAGAGTGCACACATGAAGAAGCTCAAGCATGGGAATATAAAGAAATACTAGGAAATGCCGTCACAGGAACTCAGACAAGGAAAGACAAAAAGGAGGCAAAGAAAGACGCACTACAGGTTACCCCTCCGGGCAAAATACCGATTCCAGACACACCGACACATGATGTGTCCCAACAACAGAAAGACGACATCTCATTACAAGCATGTTTTGATCAAGCCAACAGCCCACCAAAACGAGGGAAGAAAGGGAAGTGGAGGTTTAAATTAGATAATAACATCCTCACAAGAGAGTACAAGAAAAGATCAGTGCTCTTTTCACAAACCGTACCACCTCTACAACATTGCAACAATGCGCTGAAATTAGCGCACAACGACCCATGGCAGATGTGGGGACACGGTCCGGTAGATAAATAGAACCCAAGAAAAAAAATGTTCCAGCAACAACAAAGAATAAACAATAGTAAAAAACATGGAAACTGAGCAAGGAGGACAGTACGTGTAAATATGGTAATATAAAACTGGTGATTAACAATGTCGTCACACAATACGAAACAAAGATACCATCAAAATAACATGTAATGACATGAAATAACTGTGTATAACGACAGTGATGTGCACAATACAAACATTACGTCGCAGAGGTTAACAGAAGCCAGCTCATCCAGATTCATTTTGTTATATGTGTTATGTGTGCAGACTACTACTAACATGAACACATTTCAAATAATGCAAAGAATGGCATTCAAGTGCCAACGAATTGTATTATACGTGGAGAACCAGATCTAGGTGCATTAACACTATAATCAAAGTGTGTGTCATGAGCCTACGGAATTAAGGCCGCATGGCTAGTCAAGACAAGGGGAGCCTCTGTGGCGAAGTGGTCAAGCCGTTTGACTCGTGCTCCGAAGGTTGTGAGTTCGATTCCGGTCCGCGTTCTTCGGTTCACGAGTGAAACTTTTCGGAGACTCCTGAGGGTCGTCACTAGAGCTACGGAGTTCGCGCTTGGTGCGACGCTTTCCGCGCTGCGGAAAGAGACCGAGCCATATGGGATAAAACGCGGTGCAATGAAGTCGACCCTGTCGACTTTTAAGCGACTTTTAAGGCTAGTCAAGTCGCCGCGAACTGTGCAGGTTAGGGTTTTCTTTTTGCCCCGGACAGAAAAAACTCCACGCCCTCCGATGATTCAAACCCGGATCTCACGAAGGAGAGCCCGGCGTTCTAGCCACTCGGACAGCCCCCCCCCCCACTCGGCCAGCCGTACCATTATTATTGGTTGTAAATATTAACGCCATATATGTTCCACTAGTCCTTTAAGAGTTAGCTTATCTCTCCCCCCCCCCCCCCCCCCCCCCAAACTCTTTTCATGCCGCTTTCGACAGAGTTGCGGTAACGCAATGAATAGCACTCTTGCCTGCCAGCCCTTGGTCATGTGGTGGAATCTCAGTTGAAGCGTAATTGTTAACATTCACCCAGTCTAGAATAGGTATTAGGACATTTCCCGGGAAGTAACAACGACCGGCGTGATATTGCCAACATCATTCATCTAGTGCCGGTCGGTCTATGACAATATAGGACTAGCATTAAATAAGTGTCAATGCTTACAAATTGGTCCTGCTCTTTAACTTAATTTAGTTAGTTGCATATCCTTTACAGGACGTCGCATTCAACACCAGCATTGTTTGCTGTCGTGATATCTTGGCAAGATTACGTTCAGTAGTTTGCCATTGCTTTCTAAACGACCGTCACCAATATCAATCAGTGAAAACCAACGTAAGGCGGTCTTCTGCCAAATCACCCGCAGCTTTGTTTCGAACGCGTGTTTGGAGATTACGAACTTCGCCCGTAACATCTTCGC
This sequence comes from Cepaea nemoralis, assembly GCA_014155875.1. Classification (NCBI taxonomy): domain Eukaryota; kingdom Metazoa; phylum Mollusca; class Gastropoda; order Stylommatophora; family Helicidae; genus Cepaea; species Cepaea nemoralis. The sequence goes on from JACEFZ010028113.1 coordinate 437,665, forward strand.
CACGTAGCTGGCTAACTGAATTTACTTGACGTCTGTGCTTTACGGCATGTCACATGATTGATTGATTGATTGATTGATTGCTTTACGGACAACATGAAGTCTGAAGAAAACAGTCAAACAACGAAGAAACATGATTCCTTTGACTATCTATCTAAGCTGTCTATGACCTATCCCCACATGGATGATGTCAATGTTCCCACTGCACACCTACCGCTAAGAGTATGCATGGAATCTCCCAAGTTTGAATTCCAAAGTCGGATGTATTGAATTAACAGCGCCTTCAATCAATCAATCATGTGCCATGCCGGAAAGCGTGGGCGGTCATGACTCGCCATTTCACTCGATCACCAGTGTCGTGGATCAGCTCAGTGTTCCTGTCTCGTCCATGCTATGTGGCCAAGCCATCCAGGTATTTTCCTCTCGGTCTTCCTCTTGGTCTGTTCCCTTCGATCTTGCCAGTTGTCACCAACAGCGCCTTAGACGAGTTATTAAATGTTGCCTGTCCATCACTTACTTAGTCCGCTTTTCACTAAAGCCAGATTTGTTCAGGTTTTAAATTCTTGTCCGTAGCTAGTCACTCTAGATCAGTAGTTCCCAAGCCTTTCAAGCAGAGGGCCATATCTACTATTTTCGGTAGTTAAGCGGGCCACAACGTTATAAAATTATAAAAGTCGTGCAATATCATTCTTACCTTTCTTAACTTTCGTCAACAAAATTCTAAAACTTTAAAGGCAGTCAGTGTCATAACGTTTCGTTGCGAACTGAACAGGCGCATTCGATAATATCTGAGCATAACAACCATAAGCAGAGTAAATTATCGCACGCTGACGGGGCGCTCCGAGTGCAGTTTTGAAATTAATAAAATATATTATATTATATAACGAGGCCTCACGTGCCACTTTCTGACAGCTGGCGGGTCACACGTGGCCCATGGGCCGTGGTTTGGGAACCTCTGCTTTAGATTAATGTAACGTAAACAGAATCACGAATATGCTAGCGTTCTGAACGCGCTCTAAGAATATTTCGATCTAGTACTAAAGCAAACCATTACTCAACACCGCAGCCAGCGGGGAATCTAATTGTATCAGCAAGTAGTTCCATTATATGGCCGTTTAGAGTGCTGCAAAAGTTGTGTTATTTATTATACCCCTTTAATTAACAGGCAAGGCTGATTTTTAAAATGTATTCAGTTTAGTGCGAATATTCGACAAACAGAATAAACAGATGGTTCTTCGGAGTTTCATTACCTTCTTGGCTATAGGCAGTTTACGAGGTATGTGTAAGCATTAAGAGATCTGTGCACTGTGCTTAGCATTGCATTTAGTTAAATGACATTGTGATATTCCTATAGCGGCGTTACATGTTGAACACCACATTGTCTCTTTCTATGTCATAATAATCTGTGGCTGAAGGATAGTGAACGCTATTTCACAATCCTGATATACCTGGTTTGAAGTCAACCACAGACTATTTGGGGGCAGGTTGCTTTGCGTTGATTTTCACAAGGTAAGGACGTTGACCGTTCAGTAAGCAATGGCAAACTACTGAATGTAAGATTGTCTAGAATTCCACGAACAGCCAATACATGATGGGTTTGATGCAACGTCTTGAAAACAACATGCCACTGATTATATTATAATAGAGTGGGCAAGATGAAAAGTATCTTATGCAATAAATCACTATCATTGAATTTAAGAAAGAGAGTGACGAAGTGCTATATAGAACCTTTTTTGATGTATGGCAGTGAATCTTGTAATGTAAATGAATAAATTAGCAAGAACTTGGAGACAACAGAGATGTGGTTCCTGAGACGAATGTTGCGAATTCCTTGAACTGCCAGAGTAACTAACAACGATTGCCTGATAGAGGCTATTGAATCTAGAACATTATATACAAGAAAGAGACAAACAGCTTTCTTTGGTCATGTGATGAGATGAGGAATTGGAGAACATCGTGACGACTGGAAAGATCGAGGGGAAGAGAGACAGAGGCCGACCAAGAGAAATGATGCTGGATGGACTGAAACGGTGGCATGGAAGAATTACTCAGCAGAGTTGATCCAAAACACAAAGACCGAGATATGTGGAGAGACATGAATGCCTACTCTGGCAGGACACTTTATGATGAGAGTGGGCTGATATGAATATATAAAACAAGGAGTAAAACAAGTATGTGTTTTGCCAGGGGATGGCCTCTCACTGTAAAGCGGGATAACAAAGATAGAGATCAAAGATGGACTAGAAATATATGTTGTAGATTCTAATATCAGCATTATGCTAATGACATAATACTGATGGCGGAAAAAACAAAAGATCTTAACAAGCGCCTGACTTTGTAGTAATCCATCCATCCATCATGTGCCAAGCCGGTAAGCGTGGGCGGTCATGTTTTGCCATCTCACTCGATCACCAGAGTCGTGGATCAGCTCCGTGTTTCTGTCTCGACTATGCCACGAGGCCAAGCCATCCAGGTATTTGCTTCTAGATCTTTCCCTTGTTCTGTTCCCTTCGATCTTGCCAGTTGTCACCAAGTTCTCCAATTCATTTCTTCTCATAACATGCCCAAACAATTTTGACTGTCTACGTCTAATGTCTCTAATCAGTTTACGATCTTCATTTGCTTCTTGAAGGAATTGTTCATTGGTCTCTCTGGCTGTCCATGGTATTCTTTGCATTTTCCTCAGAAACCACATTTCTACAGCCATCAGATGTTTTTCAGCTTGACTGCTCATTGTCCAAGCTTCACATCCATATAAAAGTACAGGTTCTATGTAGCAACTCAACACTCTTTTTCTCGTTTCAATTGACATCTTTTCATTGGTCAGTATGTTTGTAGTAATAGAGAGTACAAAAAACAGACTTTCTTTGAATATCTAGAAATAAATAAATAATGGATTTATCAATGAAAAGGTAATACGTAAATTTGATATTTAACAAACAATAAGTAGTGTTTATCCAGTTAAAAAATTCAAATATTTGTAGGAAATCATGTTATCAGATGAAAGATGTGTGACAGCGATTAAGAGCGGCATGGGACAAACAGAAGATGAAAAGTGTCTTATGCAACACATCACTTTCAATGGATGTCTGAAAGAGAGTATTGAAATGTTTGATTTAACCTTTCTGCTATATGAATGTGTATTTTGGAATGTGAACCAACAAATCTGGAAGCGCTTTGATGTAGCAGGGACGTGATGTCTGAGACGAATGTTGCAAGCACCTTGGACTGCCAGAGCAACAACGGTTTTCTGGAAAAAGCTAATCAGAGTAGAATATTATTCGTAACTGTAAGAAAGAGACAGTGTTATTTGGTCATATAATGAGAAGAGAGGATGTGGAGAAAATCGTGAACACTGAAAAGATCAGCGGCAAACCAAGAGAAATGATGCTGAATTGTTTCCAACAGTGGTGGGGAGGAATATCATCACGAAAATTGATCCAGAGCACCAGGAACTGAGGTCGTGGAAAGACACGAATGTCCACTGCATATGGCACATTCACATGATGATGAGATTTTAAGGGAATTTTTAAATTGTGTCATTTCTTCTAAATCATTTGACTAGTTAACAACTGATTACGGAGTTTGCTACTTTGTTACTGTCTGAATACTTTAATCATATTATTTCAGTAGTGTCTTGTAAGCTATTGTCAATTTTATTTTGTGAATTGGTTATGTGTGCATCCAGATATTTAGTTTGGTAATTCTCGTTGATATTATTACTTTATAATTAACACGTTTAACTAAAATAAACTCAACCTTTTAAAGAAAGTGGACGTTAATCGACAATACATTCAGACACATGCACACAAGCACAATTGAATGCTCGCTAACTAATGCCCAACAGGAATAATTAACGGTACTCCACTTTGCCCAAAGGGTGTCCAGTAGGCTAGCGGAGGAAAGGAGGCACATTACTACTCCTTTGATAGGGGATATACCCTTACCCCGTCACCCGCTTCAGTAAGGTAGCTTTAACAGTATAAGTCATGCTTACTGTGTTAGTCGTGATTTGAGTATTATATTCTGTTTTGCAGCCTCGGCGTCTGGAGATGACATTACAGCTAACAATGGTATGTAATTTATTACATCTAATACCAAACTTAGAGTATTTAACGTGAAATCAACGCTGCCATTTGGCTCAGAAACACCGAGATTGACTGAAACGATACGCAGCTAAGCTGATAATATTATGAGTGCGATCAGACGAGGGTTAGATCCATAAGTTCATCGTCTCGTCAAGTGACGGAAAGACATTTATTCCTCTGCGCATTCAGGCATACATAATGTGGTCGCTCTAATTATTTGTGCCTGTGTAGAATAAAAAAAATCAAACTGGTATGACAGAGTGACAAATGATCATGGAGAAAACCAAACAAATCCCAAAGAATCAAGAGATTCGAAAAATCCTCTGCCGCTGAACAGGACAAACACTGTGAAAATCTGTTAATAGCATAACAAAAATGTGCTTTCTCTGGAGTCCACATGGTAAACGAAACATAATAACACACGGGAAGAGCATAGAGTCGGGGATGAATAATATGGGGAGTTCCCGCAGGGAGTTGCAGACGATAGCAATGGAAAGAAGGGAACGCTGCCAGTTGGTTGGGGGACTGCGCTCCATTCATTCATTCATTCAGTAGCATGTCCTTTGCAGAACCTCGCTCCCATAACAACTTTCCGGAAAACTTCTCGATCACAAGCAAGATGTCCCGCGTCTGATGCACCCATCTGGAGATCATCCGCCACATCCTGCACCCATCTTCTCTTTGCCCTTCCTCTTCCTCTCTTCCCAGGCATATACCCTTCCATTATTGTTCTCTCCAAACTGTCGTGACGTTTCAAGTGACCAAAATACTTCAATTTTCTTTGTTTTATCGTCTTTAATAGCCATCCCTCCTCAATATTCAACTCTTGAAGTATGGATGCATTTGTTCTTTTCTTTACCCAAGATATTCTTAGAACTCGTCTATAACATTTATATTCAAAGGCATGTATGCGCTGTTCAGCTTGTTTAGTAAGTGTCCATGTCTCACAGGCGTATGTTGCAATGGGAAAGATGCATGCTCTTAAAAATATAATTTTTGTAGTTCTGTCTGTCGCACTCCATAATTTATTCATCTGTTTTAGTCTTTGAAGAGCAATGGATAGTCGCAGTTTAATTTCTTTCATTGTGTCACCATTATTGGTAATCAATGACCCAAGATATTCAAAATTTTCCACCACCTCCAATTTTCTCCCATTAATGTATATTTCTTTCTCCATAGTAGTTTTATCTGTATGCATTATCTTTGTTTTCGCTATGTTAAGATATAAGTTGTGATTTTCACTATTCAATTGGGTTGAGGCTATTAGGTTTTCTATGCCATTCACTGCGCTCCACTTGGGGAAAAATGGCAGAAGATGTTGTTAATCTCAGTACCGCTGATTTATTTACTTTTCGCAAACATGTGCCATTTTTATAAAGTTGCAGGTTCTTTGTAGCTGTTCAAGGGCTAATAGAATGAATTTGTGACTGTTGTAGATGGCAGTAGTAGCTTTCCCTTTACGTTTGAATGTACCGGGCATTTTAAGAAAGTCGATGGTGTCATAAGAGTAAGAATAATATCTGTACCGGGATATATGTCAGGGACGGTTGAGGTGCCCATTGATTAAATCAAGTCCTTATCGAAACTGAAAAATCAGGGTCTACGTTTTCCTGCTAAGGCCATTCGTGTTGTCACTGATTTTTAATAAGGGCATTTGTGTAAAGAGTTGGACCTGCTGTTTCTATTGGCGATGTGTTCAGCCATTCTTCTCTTGTGTTGTTTCTGAGAATGTATAGGTATGTTCTCATATTGCGTGGTATGCCCATTCGTTGTTTTGCCGTTCCTGCTTTGCAAGTCTATCTGTCCTCCCATTTCCATGAGTTTGTTGTGACCGGAAGTCCACTGTAATCTTATATTCATGGAGCGGGATGCTATTAAATTGTAGATTGCTCTTCCTTCTAGTGTTGTTTTTGTATCCACGTAGAGTGTTTTTCAGTGTCTACTAGACAGACAAGGCATCACTGAAAACACTACTTCAACTGGCTTTTGTTCCACAAGGTCGAATTGCTGATGTAGCTGTTCCATTGAAGTTCTTATTCCGAAAATCTCAGTTTCATAGTTAGAGCAGCTGTCATCACAAGAGTCACAAAACTCACAGGAGGCTCCGTCTGAACACCTAATGTAAATGCCATATCCTGCAAAAAGGTGGCCTAAATGCTGAACCATCTGTGCCGAACCTAAATTGCCGATGCTGGGTAACTGTTTATGGTGTCCAAGGCGCATGCCTTTAGCAATGTGAGGATTAAGTTCTTGTTGACAATTTTGTCAAGAAATCTTGGTGTGGTTTATGGGAAGTGAAAGTTCATCCAAGGGGTTGGCCCATAATACGTTGCTTTAATTTGTGTTTCTGGTGGGAGGTAGTGTTTCTCATTTTAATCTTTAACCAAATATGTTACAAGTTCCCTGTGTTTATTCTGAAGTTTATCTAAATTTAGCTGAAGGATTTTGACATTCCTATTAGATTATGAAAATGAAAAGAATACCATGGATAGGCAGAAAAACAAATGAACAAGTCCTTCAAGAAACAAATGAGGATCGTAAACTGATTAGAGACATTAGACGTAGACAGTCAACATGTTTTTGGGCACGTTATGAGAAGAAATGAATTGGAGAACTTGGTGACAACTGGCAAGATCGAAGGGAAGAGACCAAGGGGAAGACCGAGAAGTAAAGACATGGATGGCTTGGCCACGTGGCATGGTCGAGACAGAAACACGGAGCTGATCCACGACTCTGGTGATTGAGTGAGATGGCGAAACATGACCGCCCACGTTTGTCGGCATGGCATGTGTTGGATAGATGGATGGATTGGGAGGTTTTGGGTTTGTGCTACAGACACAGCGAGGTGTATAACGAAACTATCTTTCTCTGTGACCTTCGAGTTGATGGTTTGGCCACCTTTCATTTGACTTTGGAGGTCACTGTGCTTAGAGATTCAGATGGAGATAACAGTGATGCATTCCCCGCCTGCTACTGACGGCCATATTGCAGGTCTCATTCCTGAAGCCTATGGTCGAGCTTTCACCGTGGCGTGTCACTACCAGCATTTTATGTCACAGCGATCCACACAGCACTGTGGGCCTCCATTTTCATTTGGTCTGAGCCTTTTCACGGCCAATCCAGAAGTCAACAGTCCCCAAGATAGTTGATAAAGGCCCTTGGTGATGATGATGGTACAAGAAGTGAGTTAGTTTTTATGAAACGATGAAGTTATGTCTGTTAGTAGACATTTTTGACTGTTCAGAGCCCACTATTCGGTTGGGACCGCATCACCGAGGTATACACCTCAAAGATACGGACTCTTGGAAGTAATATCTGTATTAATATAAAAGTAAAACACAGAAACCCCTTTCACGCCACGAATCGCATTGGGTATATGGTGCCAGCGCCATATTTATAAACCAATCAGTACTCGATAGACAATGTAGTAAATATCACATCTTCCGCCTTTACGTTTCAGAACATTTCCTCCTATCTTAAAAAAAAAAGCTGGGAGTTCAGGTAGTGGAAAAAAAAATGCCCGAAAAGAGGGTGATTCGAATACTTGATCACCAGGCTGGCAGTCATGCGTGCTAGCCATTGCGCTGTCGCAGCTTCCCTGTGTTAATATCGGTTGTTTGTAAAGTCTTACTACACGTCGAAACATTCGTTTAACCAAAAACAATTCTTTCTTCTGCTGATAACACCATTCTGTTTAGAGTGCACATAATTACTCCAGCAGACGACAGCTATTCGCTGCATAAGCGATTACGCCACCTTGCCCAAGGTTGTCCCATACACAACGGGAAGGCAGAGAGTAAGGAAGTAAATACCTGGATGGCTTGGCCTGGTGGTATGGTCGAGACAAGTACACTGAGCTGATCTACGACTCTGGTGATCGTGTGAGATGGCGAAACATGACCGCCCAGGCTTATCGGCATGGCACATGTGTCAACGTCCTAGAGACCTAGGGACATGAAACTCAGGTTCAGACAGGCAACAAACTCCATTTTGATACTATCTGATATAATTTATTCACAATAAGCTGGCGAAGAATGGGTTTCGCAGCCAGTTACACTAATTACAATATCACAGGAGTTTATAACAAAGCAATCATACACAGCAAACTCATCTATCTTATGATTAACAATCCTTAAATACACTTGGTTTCTATCTATCAAGTCCCCCTTAAGCTAAGCCCTGTTTCTCCTTCGGTGTCCAGTCGCCGTCTCCCTCTAACGTGTCTCGGTCGGACACGGGCTATAACTCTCCTCGAGCTTCTCGTGGAACAGGTCCTGGCACGCGGTAGGTGGGTTCCACCTGTGTCCACGGAGCTATAGGCAAACTGACCTATCCTTCTCGAAGGCTCTAGATTGTTCGAGCATTCGAGTGGGTCTATTTAGTTCCCTTATATTGGGGTTATATCCCTTCTATAAATCCCTTCTCTCTTTATGTCCATACCGACCCCATGTGAGACTTTGACAACATGATGATGATGAGTTTACTTACTTATATACACGATTATGGCCATTTCCCATTGCAGTGTCCACGTCCAGCTTCACCGTGTTCGTCCCCATACTTCCCGACTGCTGGTGCAGCTGCAGACCCGCACACGTCCCCCAGAATGAGACCCAGTTTGTGGAGTATGTGGATAAGTGGAAGGCTGCCATAAAAGTGGAGTTACTCCTTGATACTGAGGTCAGTTTAGAATTGTGAACGAAAATTCATATTGAATTCTAGTACAGAGATTTTAGTGCATAGCGTCGATTGCTTATATTATAAACTCCGATTATTATCCCTGGTTTCTCTTTGATCTCTCTAATTATTACTTCGCTAAAGAGGGAGAAGAAATCCGGTGAAAAAACACATCCATGTCATACTCCGAGCTTTATTTGTTCATAATTGCTCTCTTTATTTCCAATTTCAGTTGCTGCTACTTGGTTTCAGTTAATATTCTTTATTATTCTGAGATCTTTCCCATCAATGTTGATATTTTCCAGCACTTTAATCAGTTCATAATGTTTTACTTAATCAAATGTCTACACAAAGAATAGATTGCATGATTTATTGCTAGATATATTTCTCTGCATCTCGTCAGGTACATATTGCAGAATTTACATAACATAAACTAAAGCAATAAGATAAATCCTTCAGGGTGAAATATAAAATATCCACATTACCACAGTAATTTGTAATGTCTACCACGTTAATTTTAAACCGACTAGCTTGTCTTTTTGTTTCCCCAAAGTTGGCTTTTCAATTTGAAAATCAATGGCTAATGCCACATACAGTGTATATGTTAATTTTTCTCATTCATTCTGTAACATCATGCTATTTCAGAAACTATCCGCTTCGACAAGAAAGAAGAGCAGTGCTCCAGACAACAGAATATCGGCGGCTGGAGTTGGTTCAATTGGCGTAGTGACGCTATCTTTGGTTATCTTGACCATCGCCTGCATGGATTTGACCAGTATGCGAATCATTGGCAAATTTTTCAGGGGAAACAACAAGTGAAAAATGAATAAGTTATTTATTTTCTTAATTTATTGCCCTTCACATTCGGCATGCACTGTAAGGTATTGAAATAAAAAAAAAAAAAAATCAAATAATAAATATTTAATTGTTTTTATGTATGTTTTCTTTTTAAATAAAGAGAGCCACGGTCGCGTAGGGCTAGACACTCGACTACCAGCTCTGATTGGTAATCAGTTCGAATCCGCATTGAAAATTAACCAGGGCTCCCAGGTAGACCCAGCCTAAAAGCGGTTCGAGAAAAGGTCTTGGGAAATAAAAGCGATTAATGTGATGCTGACTACATTACCATAAACTGTCGACTCATCTATAAAAATAAGGGTATAGAATCATACGCCCAACGCGCCTTAAGTTGCGTAGAAGGTTCCTTTATTTTTTAGTTAACTAACACATCCTATTGTACCCATGTGGTCACGAGTTCCATCGAGGAAGATGTTTGACAAAGTGTCCTGGGCTGCCAGTGTATCCAATCCTAAAGTGGGACACATAATTGTCACTGGAAGTAAAGGTGGCCGATTGGTCTATACAAATATGGGGCTAACACCATTTACCCAAAGCACATCAAGGCGTGGGAAAGAGTTTTTACTTTTCAATATATACAATGAAAAACATATCTTACTTTAACTCAGTATGCACATATCATAGAGCACACACAAAACAGTGCATATCTTACAGCACACACAATACAGTACATATCTTATAGTACACACGATACAGTACATATCTTATAGTACACACAGCAGTACATGTTTTACAGTACACATAATGCAAAACATATCTTACAGTACATACAATACAGTACATCCTACAGTACATACAATACAGTACATCCTACAGTACATATAATACAGTACATCCTACAGTAAACCCAATACAGTACATCCTAAGTACATACAATACAGTACATATCTTATAGTACACATAACAGTGCATATCTTACAGTACACACAATGCAAAACATATCTTATAGTACACACAATGCAAAACATATCTTACAATACACCAAATACAGTACATACTACAGTACATACAATACAGTACATATTTAATATTACACACAAAACAGTGCATGTCTTACAGTACACACAATGCAATACATATCTTACAGTACACAAAATACAGTACATCCTACAGCACATACAATACAGTTCATGCAATACAGTACATCCTACAGTACATACAATACAGTACATCCTACAGTACATACAATACAGTACATCCTACAGTACATACAATACAGTACATACTACAGTACATACAATACAGTACATACTACAGTACATAAATACAGTACATCCTACAGTACATACAATACAGTACATCCTACAGTATATACAATACAGTACATACTACAGTACATACAATACAGTACATACTACAGTACATACAATACAGTACATACTACAGTAATACAATACAGTACATCCTACAGTACATACAATACAGTACATACTACAGTACATACAATACAGTACATACTACAGTACATACAATACAGTACATACTACAGTACATACAATACAGTTCATCCTACAGTACATACAATACAGTACATACTACAGTACATATAATACAGTACATACTACAGTACATACAATACAGTACATACTACAGTACATACAATACAGTACATCCTACAGTACATACAATACAGTACATATCCTACATTACACCAGCCGCATCATCATCATGTAACAAGCCGCTTGCAGCACATCGCCCTGATCACAACCTGGCGGTAAGACTCTCCATCGTTCTCCAGGTGCTCATGCATTTTCATGCCCAGGTTTGTTTTTTAAATGTGCTGTATCTGTAACAGTACAGCGACAGTTATATGGCAGATACACACGAAGTCCTGGTTGTAATTTCTATATGGTTTATTTGACGGAAGACATCATAAAATAATAAAGCAGCATACAAAAGTTGTTGTCAATTCAAGGTTCGGCCAGTCACTTACTTCTCTACCCCCCACGTCACGGCTTGAGCGTCCTTAGTTACGTTTTTATAGGATGCTCAACCGTACCTAGTCTTTGCACATCATTCTCTCCTAAGCTACTAACAGAGATGGTGCTCTGTTACATTCCTCCCTTTCTTTAAGAAGACTTTTCTTGAAAAGTCTTAATCCCTAACCTACTTATTCTAATTATTCTTTCCCTCATTAAAACCTTAACCCCAATATTCTTTCTCCAACCCATCTTAAACTAACCCCCTCTTAACCAATGAACTTTATTTCTACTCCTTCGAGTCCAGTTCTCCACTTCTCTCTTATAGCTAACCGCTAGGTTCTGTTATAGATCTTCGTGAAGTGATACTTCTTCTTCGTTTCCGTATATGAGCCTACAAGGTTTCATAAAAAAAAAAAAACACAGTTCATAAGGAATCACCTAGATATTTCATTTCATATACATATGTTCATAAAAATCATTGGTATATAATTTGAAACTTATCATGCGTTATGTAACTTCTCATTTTCTCTCAACATCGTCAAAACAGCATAGGATAGACAGAAAAGATGGGGTGCGCACCCAGTTATAAAGATGTAAAGAAGTAGTCAAAAAGCAATCACATTTACCTCCCTTGCAAACACAAAAACTTTATAAATAAAGTTTATTTAAAAAAAAAACACATCTTATGATCTATGAACATATACTTCTGTTTGTTATAAATTAAGTCGATCTAAAATGTCTTCCTTATATACTCAATATTAATATTTGTGCTGCCATCCACACCCATGACTATATTTCGCCTGGCTTATGTTCAATCATGAAACCATAAAAATAACATTGACAATGTTCATTTCTTATGAACATATTTTAAACTAATTAACGCTGTTTATCACAGCTCCTATATTTACCCCCTCACATCCCATTACAAGCATCCTTGTTCATAGGCGTATCTAACTTTGTACCAAACCATATGTACTGCTATCTACAGCCCTATTAATATCTATTCTCCATTAAGTAGCTCCTTACATTCCCCTTGATGCTAACTAACACAGCCTCTTTTTATACCAGCCATAGACGTTAGTCACGTTAATTTCTTCTTCTTTAATATAATATGGTATCTAATCCATAAGTTTTCAATCAATGCTGACTTAATGCAGCTCCTATTTCAACTCCCTAGAACCATATATTTCTACTAACTTCTATTTGTGTAGGATCCATCATAAGACCCGTCATCCAAGCATGGCAAATGTTTCTAAACTTCATAGCCACTATGTAATTAACCTCCCCTATTAACACTGACTTCATACTAACACAAGACCTAAGTTTTTGGTACTCATGTTTTCTACAACTTATTACTCACAAGGAGAATGTGTCTCTCTTGGTAGTCTAGAGTTGTTTGTTAACCATTTTCTGAACGAAAGGTTTTAAATAAGGCCCCGTCTTATTACTCTTTACTCTAAACAAAACAATAATTGCTTGTGAACCAAAATTTTTAACAATTTTCAACTTATTTGTAAACAAGGGTAAATACTATTCAATATGCAAGACAATTCAACTAAAATCATAATTCATGAGCCAACTAAAACGAAGTCAAAACAGGATATCATACCCCCCAACGTTTTGAAAACAGTTTTCATTCCCCTCATATTAAATAAAGGTAATCAACCAATTCAAAGAAAGACATTATTCAAAATAATATGACATACATGATGAAACAAAAGAATCCATTTTTAAATACATCCTATCCATTATTAGTCACTTTTATGGACTAAAAATAAATTATTTATCTATTAAGAAAACTCAACAAGTCAAATCTCAAAATCAAATGGCAATAAAAATACATCTTCAAGACCACACGAGAATTTACATCCATATTACCTAACTTATTACCAAAATATACAACATCATGTCCACTCCTCAAGACAACTCACCACAACTATTAATTAAGCTATTTGCCAATCTGTTTCCATAATTCATCTTTAATTCACAGCTACCGTATTTCATCAATTATCAATTTCCTCTTTAAACCACAAAATTTTCATCCTGCTATCTGCAGCATTTTCTATCAATTTATTTACTATGTCTCCATTTCTTCAGTAATTCTAGATTTTTCTGTATAAGTGCCATCTCCACATCAATGTCTTCATCCTCTCGTAGAGAAATATTTTCCTTCATGCTACTATCTCTATTAGATTCTGAATTTTCATCCATTCCTTCTTCTTCATCTGTATGTCTCTTGCTAGCAGCCGTTAATTTTTTTCTTTCTATATCTAATCTAATCTGTCTATCATAGTTTCTTAACGATCTTTCGAGTAGTGGCATATCTTCGTCGCTTGATGAATTGTCTCTAATTCTCCTCTGTCTTTTAACTTCCCTATTTCTCTGTTTCTCTATTCTCCTTTTCACTGCTTGTCTGGTATTTTTAAATGGAGCGGTTACCTCTTTCTTCATAGATTCAAAACTATCATAACCATCATACGTATTCCTTTCTTCTTTCATCAAAGTTTTCGGTATTGTTTCTGCCTGTTCATAAGTATCATCGTAAACTGGTGTTGTTATTAATTGACTTTGTACCGGATCTTTTCCAAAATCTGGGGGTATTGTATATTTAGCTCTTCTGACGAGTTGTCCATCTGAATATAACTCGTCTGAATAATAATAATAATTATTATTGTTATTGTCTCTCTTATCTTCATTATCTCTTCTTAAATGTTCCACGTGTGCCCGTGCTACATGTCCTGTGATTTGGTTCTTTATACTGTATGATACAGTACCTAACTTTTCTAAAATATAATAACCTGGAATCCAATGAGCATCAAATTTGGAGTTTCTTCTATGCTTCTTATAATAAACTCTATCACCTACTTTAAATTCCTGTAATTGTGTATTTTTGTTTTCGTACTTTTTTTGGTCTTTCCCTGGCTTTAATTATACTGTTTTTTAACCTTACATGCGCTTTGTGCATTTCTTGTATAATAACTTCCTGAAAATCCTCCCCCATATATTTACGTCTTGGTTTTAACAGATTGTCAATTGGGAGTATAGGCTCTCTTCCGTGTAATAAGTAGAATGGTGAAAACCCTGTCCCCTCATTTTGATTTGTGCGTATCACGCTTAGTGCAGATCCTAAGAAAAGGTTCCAATCTTTTTCATGATCTTCAACAATTTTTGCTATTATGTTATATAATGTCCGATGTTGTCTCTCATTCTTCGCATTTGAAGAAGGTCTATAATATGAAGTTTTTATATGGCTTATATTCAAATCCTGTAATAACTTCTCGAACTTCTTGTTCACAAACTCCTTACCATTATCTGTGAGTACGATCTGTGGGCAACTAAATCTTGGTATGTACTCTTGTAGAAAAATATTAATGATGGTATCTGCGCTCTTATCTGGAATCGCATAAACTTCCGGCCAAAGACTATAGCAATCCACGATATGAAGTAGATATACATTCCCCGATAGTGTTCTAGGATGAGGACCTGATATATCTAAGCTCACTTTCTGTATTGGAAACTGAGGAATGTCAGTATCTTGTAAGGGAAATTTGATCGTTTTCATATTTCTTAACCTACACTTCTCACACGCATCGGCGTATTTACAAGCAGTTTTAAATAAGTTCGGCCAATAATATTTATTAGTGAGTGCTTTTACTAACTTATCACGACCAAGATGACCATTCTCATCATGATATGCCTTTAAAATCTCAATTTCCAAATGTTTTGGAATGTATTTTCTCAACTGTTCGCTTCTTTCATTCACATAATATAACTGATCATCATCCTGCAAGACAAAAAATTTCTTCTTACAACTGTTCTCACCCGTTTCGTTCAATGTTTGTTTTATTTCTACAACTTTCGGATCTAATTCTTGTTCTTCCTTCATATTAAATTGCATTAAATGTGGGTCTTCCGTTCTAGGTTCAGATTCTTGATCCGACGGTAAACTCCTAAAATCTTCTCTACTTAATATGGCAGAATCTAATATATTTACTTGCCAGTTTCGGTCGTCTATTTCGGGTTCACCGTCATCCTCAGTGTTTCCTGATGTCTCTGGATACGGAATTCTGGATAATAAATCTGCACAGGTGTTGTCCCTACCGGCTACGTACTCTATCTTTGCGTTGTACCCCTGAAAATTCAACGCCCATGTCTGTATTTTTCTGTTCTGCACTGGGCCTTCTAGTAAAGATTTTAAGGGCATGTGGTCAGTTCTAATAATAAAATTGGTGTTATGTAAATAATAATTAAGTTTCTGAAGAGCATAATGAATAGCAAATGCCTCTTTTTCTATAGTCGACCATTTTCTCTGAGATTTACTAAGTTTGTGTGACAGAAAATAAATTGGTCTTTCATTCCTAACTCCTGGTATTCCTGATCTTTCTCCTTCATATGGTTGTGCTAAACATGCTCCTATAGCATTATCCGAAGCATCTGTATACAAAATTAACTGTTTATCCAAATCTGGATGTGTCAATAGTGGCACTACTGTTAAGCTATTTTTTAAAAAATCAAATGCTCTTTGACACTCATCATTCCACTTAAATCTAGCGTATTTGCCAGTCAGGTTAGTGATGGGCTCTGCTATTTTTGAGAAACTTGGAATGAAACGACGATAGTACCCACATGTACCGATAAAAGCACGAACTTCTTTTACGTTGGTTGGAGGAGGCAATTCTTTAATAGCCTTTACTTTATCCTGATCTGGTTTAATTCCTTCTCTATCAATAATGTATCCCAGGTACTTAGTTTCTGGTTTTAGAAATTCACATTTACTGAGTTTCAATTTAACATCATGTATTATTAATCTGTCAAATACTAATTTTACATGTTTCAGGTGGTCTTGTACATCTCCTGCTGTGTAGATCAAAATGTCATCTATATATGCTAATGCGAACTTTTGCGTACCTTCTAATACTTGATTTATTAATAACATATAGTGAGAAGGCGCAGTTTTGACCCCAAAAGGCATTCGTAAAAATTCGTAAGAACCTGCGTGTGTACAGAAAGCACTTTTCTTTTGAGCATCTGGGGACATAGGGATACACCAAAATCCTGACCTTGCATCCAATGTAGTGAAGAAGGTAGACCCATTAAGTAACCCTAAAATATCGTCGATCACCGGCAATGGGTAAGCTACATTCTTAGTGATTTTGTTCAACGCCCTGTAGTCACAGCAGAATCGGTGTGAACCATCGGCCTTGGTCACTATAACAATCGGAGATGACCATTCTGACTTCGATCTTGTTATTATTCCTGCTTTTAACATATCTTCTATTGCCTTTTCGACAATTTCTCTATTCCTTAAGGGAGTTCTACACGGTTTCAAACTAATTGGTGGGTGATTTCCAGTATCTATTTCCATAGTGACTGTTTTGGTCTTCCCCAATTCTAAGTCATTAATTGCAAAAACATCTTGATTCTCTTTTACACGTTTTTCTAATATTTCCTTATTTTCCGGTGGAGCTTTTAACTGTGGTAATAATTCTTGTTCTCTTGTTGTTTTGTCTACTGAATATATTTGAGATGTATGTTTTCTGAATGGATGGATCAATTCATCATTCCGCACGTTCCATCTTCTTCCACGTCTATTCCTGGTATTGATTCTTTCCATAGGGGTTTCTGAATAATTCATTCTCGGCATTTCTACTCTATCTGTTGTTAATACGCTTTTAGGATCATATTCTACTTTGGCTATTACACATCCTCTGTACAATTTAATTTCCCTGCCTGTGTTGTTAATAATCATTACTGGAAAAGTTAAGTGTTTATCTAATGTCATTATTCCATCTGGAACTTCTAGACCAGGCTCATCTATTACCTCCCTTTGTAATTCTGTTATTCTAACTGTATGTCCTACTAAATAATACGGATTTCTTTTCACTTTCGCCTGTATCAGATTACCCCTTTTGTGGTTTTAAAGTCGTGGACGTTTTAACTCTAACCAGTGCTGATATGTGCATGTCCTCTTCTAAATCTACATACACGCACTTGTGCAGATCAAAAAAAAAGTCTTACACCATTTTTCAGTAAGAAGTCCCTACCTATAAGCATGTTCCTATTTAACTCTTTAACTACGTGAAAAAGATGTCTTACGTTGATTCCTCCTAATTTGAGATTTATCATTGTTTGGCCAACTACATCTAAATTTTGTCCTGTAACAGAGTTAAGAGTATCATGACTCCTGAATATTTTGCAATTTTTTATTATTTTGTATAAAAAATTTTCTTTGATTACACTACCTTGAACTCCCGAATCAATTAATGTTCGAATTCTATATTTCCCTATTTCTATTATGCATGAACTGGGGTCCGTTTTATTTATTGAAAATTGTTTGATTTCACCCAGTTGAGACCACTTTTTACTCGTCCTCCTATACTTGTCATTAAAACATTCCTTAATTCTTGGGACCTTGTTATCTTCCCTCCTACCGCAGGTTCTATTCAGTAAGTGGGATTCCGGTTTTCCTGCGTTCTTGGGCTTGTAAAATTCCTCTGTCTACCTTCAAAATTCCTATTTGATCTGTCATTAACATTTCTATTTTGTGTATTCGCCTGAACACGCCTGTTACCACAGAATTTAAAAACGTGTCGGCGTTGAACACAACCCCAACAGACTATATTTGTGTTACCTACCGTTTCTCTTATAGGATTTCTCATTTGTCTTCTTCTATCGTAAGCATTTTCATTTCTTCCCTGCAACGTCTGTATTCCTCCTCTTCTATTCCATCCGAACCATGCTTGTTCGATCTCCATGGGCTCTTCGATCCTATCCTCCCGACTAGTTCCTATTTCTCGTCCTACTCTCAGTCTAAATCTTCGTCTCAAATTCTCTTCCTGTTCAGCTATATCCACAGCTTGTGATAACCTCTCAGGGTTTTCTCTCATTAATTTAAACTTCAGTCCATCTGACTTTATACCGTCTACAAAAATCCCGACCAACATTCGTTCCACTTCCTCCCCTCGTACGTTCTGTCCCAGGAATGCCTCCCCAGCTAGGTTAATCAACCTATCACTAAATAATTGCACAGTTTCTCCAGTGTTTTGCTTGGATTGTCTTAACACTGAAAACGCATGCTGAGGGTCTGTGATTTCAGCATACTTGTGGGCCAAGTCATCCTTGAACTGCTCCCATGTCTCATCTACTCTAGCTTCTAATTTTCTTCTAATGTGATCCGAAACCGGTGCTACAGTGGCCTGATAAGCAATTTTCATCTTCTCCTCATCTGTTGCCGCAACCAAGAATGCATGTTTCTCCACCGAAGTCATCCATTTCTTGAAATCTTTCGCCTGTCCACTAAATTTTTCAATCTCTATCCCTATTCCTTGTTGCTTTATTGCTGTGTTGAGTCTGCCTATTGCCGTGCCTACTCCAGTTAAAACCTGTGTTAACGAAACTTGTTCCTCTGCCATGCTGAAATATGCTGAAATAGTTTTGCTATACAAGTTATATAACCAAATTCACAATTATAATTTAGTTAATAGTTATCAATAAGTATACCACTACAGGCATATTTAAATTAGACAAGAGACGTAAGCAACTGTTTTTCGTCCTATAAAGATCAAGTATTCAAATTAATTAATTAATTTTACCTAACACACAATGTTATGTTATATTAGTTAAATCGTAATTATCCTAAATACTGTTTTTGGATGAAATATACCTTCCACGGGTCCAAAAGGAAAGTAAGTCCAAATATGCCGACAGAGGACTATGCTTGACAATTGTAGGCTTCACAGAAAAAAAAAGAGTATGTCATGTTCCTCGATTCTATCCTAGAGAAAGGAAACTTCTGGACTCTTCATTTCACCCATTGGCGGGCACATCAGAATTGTGGCTTCTTTTCACCCGAAAAAAAAGATTGTCAATCTGGACGTCTGGACTTCACCCGAAAAAAAAAAAAACACGTCTGGATTTGAAACGGCTCAAGCTGAGAAATGAAGCGATTTCAATAGGTTCTCTTCTTCAGCAGGACGGCAACCCATTATGCCCACCCGCGTCCGAAAAGACCAAAGCAAGTAAATCGCAATCCATAATGAACTTCATAAGCCTGAGTTTGGTTTGGGTAAAGTCAGCTTGGTGTCGGCTGACTCAACTTTCAAAGCGATAAAACGACAATCTTCATGGTCTCTCAGCAAATGAGCTTGGCATGCATCGACTCATGTTTTACATCAGCGTGTCGGAATCTTGACCACAAACTTCTTGTAGTTAACAACGACAGCTCCAATAAGTGACCTCACTTCAAGCAGCCAAGGTTAATCTAACGACACAATGACCTCAATCAGCTTCCTGACTCAGTCGAACAGGGAAAAATCACAAACAAACTCACAACCATCCACCCCTGGGCGGGCTTTTGGTGGTTGCAAGTCTTACTTTTAAGGTGATATTAAGAAAAACTGCCATCAAAACGGCGATTCATTCAACAAAACCTGGGAAGGTCGTATAGCGGTGATTCATCCAACAGAACCTGAGAAGGTCGTATAACAGCGGCGAATTAGTCATCTGATGAAACAGCTGTTGTGGCTCTTTGTTGTCGCAACCACAAGCATTTTGAAAGCGTGTTTATTAAAAGTTCTCCGCTGTGCCGTATGCTTCAATTTTCTTCACGTTTTGTCCGCAACAATCTAAGTCCGAAATCCTGGGATAGCGGCACCAAATCTGTACTGTAACAGTACAGCGACAGTTATATGGCAGATACACACGAAGTCCTGGTTGTAATTTCTATATGGTTTATTTGACGGAAGACATCATAAAATAATAAAGCAGCATACAAAAGATGTTGTCAATTCAAGGTTCGGCCAGTCACTCACTTCTCTACCCCCCACGTCACGGCTTGAGCGTCCTTAGTTACGTTTTTATAGGATGCTCAACCGTGCCTAGTCTTTGCACATCATTCTCTCCTAAGCTACTAACAGAGATGGTGCTCTGTTACATATCCACCCTCGTGTGTTCGACCCCTTTATCTTCTTCCACGATCCACGCTTTCAATTACAGTTCTTTTTGAATTTATGTGATGTTTAACTGATTCAGTGTCACACAAAACCTAGGTCTTGACCAAAATTGTTACACAGTCATATGAACAAGTGTTTTAATGTAAATATCCGTTCATTGGGCTTTTGAATATATTTGAAATAAATAACACAATGACTCTAGTATGGCGATATATCATCCTTCTGTCCAAATGGGCGGTCACATTTGAAGATATATTATCATATTATCTTTTAACACTGAATTAGTTAACCTGACCAGACAATTTCAATTTCCAAGACATAATGCTGCTCATGAGCCAGGTTTCTTCCATGTTTAGATTAAGTTGAATATCTGTATTATTATTGATATTCTTCCACGATGTTCTAAGAAATTCTGTTCTTTCGTTCAAGTATGAAAGCCTCCATTTGTTTCTTTTGTGATTGTTAAATTTTACGGAATTCACATGCGTGTGTTGCCTCAGAAAAGAGCATGATATCTACATTTAAAGGTTCATTTTTTTGTTGCAAGTATCGTGCCACAGTTTAATGCTGATTTACTTTGTGCATTGCTATGGTCAATCTCTTTCTGATTCTTTTTACAGTTCCCATTGTTGGTGATTATGGAGGTAATGTTTACAAAGCTTGCGATATTCCAATGTCTTTATCGCTTATTGCAAACTTCTTTGACACTTGGTTTTGATTGTGGACATGTAGTACCTTATAGAATATAACCAACATTTCAGACCATGTAAAACATATCCAACAGTGCACTTAGTACAACATATCCTATGTGCACACCATACAAAACACATCCGTCAGTGCACACAATGTTCACGAAACAAGCCACCGTCTGATCTGTCGAAGTGAGAAAATGCGTCAGTTGATATTATTAGCATCAAATGATATAAAGTAAGTTTTTAAGAAATGAATTTTATATATCCTTAACATTGTATTATTGTTATAGCACTTGGTGAATGAGAGAGAGAAAGAGAGAGAGAGAGAGAGAGAGAGAGAGAGAGAGAGAGAGAGAGAGAAAGAAAGAGAGAGAAAGAGAGAGAAAGAGAGAGAAAGGGAGAGAAAGAGAGAGAGAGCTAGAGACGGAGAGAGAGGAAGAGAGAGAGAAAGAGAGAGAAATAGAGCGAGAGTGAGAGAGTGAGAGAGAGAAAGAGAGAGAGAAAGAGAGAGGGAGAAAGAGAGAGAAAGAGAGAGAGAGCGAGAGAGAAAGAGAGAGAGATAGAGAGAGAAAAAGAACGAGAGAGCGAGCGAGAGAGAGAAAGAGAGAGAGAAAGAGAGAGAGAGAGTGAGAGAGGGAGAAAGAGAGAAAGAATTAGAGCGAAAGTGAGAGAGCGAGAGAGAGAGAGAGCGAGAGAGAGAGAGAGAGAGCGAGAGAGAGAAAGAGGGAGAGCGAGGGAGAAAGAGAGAAAAAGAGAGAGAGCGAGAGAGAAAGAGAAAGAGAGAGAGAGCGAGCGAGCGAGAGAGAGAGCGAGAGAGAGAGAGAGAGAGAGAGAGAGAGAGAGAGAGAGAGAGAGAGAGAGAGAGAGAGAGAGAGAGAGAGAGAGAGAATCCGTCTAATGAACTTGTATTTCCCACAGCTCGCCTGGAAATGTTGCAGTCTGGTTGCCATTGACATGTCTCCGTTGCTTCCAAGATCTACATAATTTATTCATTCACGTCCCAAGATTCACCGATGTACAGCAGACCAGGAGCTACATAACATTTCTGTAATCTCTTTCTGAATCTGACGTAATCTGAAGTACTAATTACGAATGATAACTTTCATATTCTGAATTTCAGCTGTTAGCTTGGCCTATCTTGTCGGCTCTGTGGCGAAGGGCTTACGAATGCCATTCGTAATCCCGCATACACCTGTGGGACATTTGAAAGCAGACCGCCTTGCGTTCGTTTCCATACAATGGTGTGAGTGCCTGCAGTTCAGAAATAAATGGCAAACTACTGAACGTAAACTTGCTCAGGAATCACAAGCCAAATCATACTGGAGGTGATCGATGTTATAATTGGCCCTTGATAACCAATTTGCAGATATTGCAGTTTAGTTCCAGCGAACGAAAGGCGTTTAAATCAGCCGCTCCCAACTCACTATAGGTCTGAAAGATGACTACATGGTTCTCGTTAGCAATCACTGACAACCAGCACTGCTAGTGAGAAATATGAATAAAATTTGGTGGAACTGCGGTAAAGCTGTGAAAGTGTAAACAATATAAAATGACACAAAGTAGTGCAGCTTTATATAACAGAGTTAAGACACATACAGAACGTTGCGACGATTAGCCTTCATCGGCAAACAAACACATTCACAAACACAACATACAGTCAAGGAGATCTCCTGTGACTTCATCAGAAGGTGACGACAGGACGAGAAGAACAAAAGCATGGAAAAATGGAAGCAATGAAGAGAAAATGAGAATTGAAAAAAATGTTAATTGAAAAGAATGTCAGTTGAAGAAAATGTTTAATTGAAAAAATGAGTATGAACGTTTTCTCTATTAACATTTATTCCATTCTGTTTGGAGTGCAAAGTATTATTCCAGCAAACGACAGCCATTTGCTGCATAATGCCTCACGATAGACTGTGGAGCATATTTTTCGATGATATCATGTACTTTATTTTTCATATTTGTTCTACACACAAAGTGTAGTGAGACTTTACAAACACCATGTACATTATTTACACGTGACAGGAATAGTGTCTTCAGCTTATTTTAACGAGCAGTTTATAAACAAGTGTAATGGAGAAACGTTCCGCAAGGAACAAGCCACTAGATAGTGATAATTGTTTATATAATTACTGGTCGCCCATGTGTTTAGGTTTTGAACATTCATCGATCTCTGCCTTCCGCTGCCCGTGTTAACAAACAAAATAGCTTTTCACACACACACAACACAACTTCCACCTGCTGTATGAAGTGGGTAAACACCGGAAGTTACTCTCTACGGAAGAATGGTCATGTAGCGATTCGAACATTGAAATGCGAGCAGCATGAAAGCGTGTCTGCAGCTGTGAAGCATGTTATAGGTTAACCCAAATCGTGGAAATTCGATCTTTGTCGATGTTCACTGTCAAGCGATCGATTAAATATACATAGACCGCGCAGACTCGATTACTGGGATCATGTCAGCAATTAATTGATTTCCGGGTGGAGGGGTGACACCGTGAACCCCAAAATGGCTGTGAATGTTGGTGTTTGTTCTCACGTACTTTCGTGTAATAATAAAGTGTTGGCAGCATAGCAATTTGAGAGCTTGTTTATCAGCTGTTAGTTGTATGTACTTTTCGTTGACGTCGCAACCAACCCCACCATTTATTAGTTGTTTGTGATTTTCTAGATAATTTTACGTTCAGTAGTTTGCCATTGCTTCATAGTCATGGGATACAGGAGATCCTATACACTATTCCGAATAGTTAACTATTTTATAAAATAGATTTAAATATAATTTTTCTACCCTACTCTTCACAATCTCTGATGAACGTTTAAACAATGCAAACACCTACGGGAATGTCATACATTGATTAGAGAAGAGTGGAATAGGAGGACAAACACATATATCAAGATTAGAATCTAACTTAAGATAGACCAATCACTTCACAAGATCTCACTCATTCAGTGACTCAAGAAAGGAGTATGTTAAAATTATAACTATACAATTTTTATAAAGAATAACCGCGAAGAGCGTAATTGAAATGTTCCGTGAGAGGATTATGCCATATTTCAAACTGATGTTGTATGGATGTGGGTGCCATCACTAGGAGGTGGATCAAGTTGAATACTGTATATGAATGTCTGTGGGTGTTCCAACTCTGGAGTAACTGAAAAACAGAGTCACCGCGTAGGTTTCCAACAACTTGGACTGACGGTATACACGTAGACAGACACATGTAGAATAATCCCACCTCACTTAACACACAAAACAGTCAACCATACAGCTATTTCGTATTCATCTTGTTTCTAACTCAGTATTCTAGCAACTCTCATTCCTGGCCAATCGTACACTTGATAATCATTGATTAAGTTGAAATGACGCATGTGTAGAAAAAAAAGAGAATCCTGCAATAAAAACAAAAGGAGAACCAAGTGAGTTTTTAAGACATACCCAGACGTCCTTCCTCACCACTCATTATCCACTATTATCCAACTCAAGACCTCCTTTAGATCGCAAAGAACAGATCAACAGTCGATCTGCCACAACCAGACCCCATCCCTGACAAGAGACAGTTTCCCAAAATGATCCAAGACAAAGAACAATTAGCCATTGATAGGAATCCTATATAGAATCAAAACAGTGATATAATTCGTCCTACCCTCAGAACCAGTCCTCATAGTATGTTATACCAAAGTAAGGACAATATATACCAAAGTAACTCAATGGAGCAGACTATATAGAAAGCTTCAGATCATGACCGCCACAGGATAATGAGAAGATGAATTTCACTAAACTCCCCGAGAAAGGAGTCAATCGATTTCTGTTCACCCGTAGATTTAGATTACAACTGAATTCTTGCGATAGTGTACCCCCTACAAGCTTCAGGATCCAAAAGAGTCCAAGAAAACTAAGGAATTCTGAAAGATCTCTATCCATGTTCCCACTCGGTGTAACTGACGGTTGAAATGTCAGGGTAGAAATGAGGTGAGGGCACTTTCACTTATTTACTCATTCATTCACTCACAGGAAAAAGGATATTTAGGTATAGCTAACCACCTAGGATTATTGATTATATGCTTACCCTGCTAAGAGAACAAAACTCCCAAATGAAACTGATCTATCTTCCAGAAGAAGAATATTCTAGGATTTCAGAGATGACACAGTCCATTTGTTTTCTTTCTCATCATCGAAAAGCAACTGACGATGGTTAGTAACCAAACCTTACAACTATTACGTCACGCATACATCATTCAGTTTTACTGACAAAGAGGGTTCCAAATGTTGCTGTATGTAGCCGGGGCGCTGTCTTGGGGTGAGCGCCCAACATTGCTTAAATACCCCAGTGGCTCGTGAATACATAACCTCTGCAGCAAAAGTCCAACTCCTGGCCTTCACGTGGCGGAACTGTTTTTACTAACAGGATAAGGGGCGACGGAGAGTTTCTGGCGCCGAAAAATAACCAGTATGCTCTAGATGTGTATGCACGTACACGCATGCGCAGACACGTGTGTGCGCGCGTACACATCTAAACTCGAGTGAGACCACAGTCTGCTCTAGCAAAGGAAAGGTGCTGAAGACGGATGCAACCAGCCAGGAGGCGCACCACAGAAATCAGGATGCCACGCAATTACTCAAAATGGAATATGTCGACTACTGCTAAATGTTATGGTGCTCGCCCTGCTTTGGACCCCCAGGCAGGTGCAGTGCCGGGCCCTATGTCTCAAAAGGTTCCAACCCCAACTACTGGAGGTCCTTCTCAGATGTCCTATGGAGCCAAGGGACATGAGAATAGAACGGCTGGCCATACTAAACAAAGACTTAAAATAATGCACTGGAATGCGGAGGAAGTCAGCAAAAAAAAAAAAAAATAAAAAAATAAAAAAATAAATAGAATTAGAAAACAGCCTGGATCAAGAAAAAGTAAGCGTATGTTACTTGCAAGAAACTCACCTCAACAAAAATATAGCCTTCAAAATCAGAGGCTACCAGTGTTACCGATCTGACCGAAAGGACAGGCGTAAATGTGGGATACTGACCCTTGTAAAAAATAACATCACTGCTTCCCAAATCGAAGTCTACATGAAAGGGGCTGAGTATCAGGCACTTAAACTTAAGACAGGCAATACAGACCTACATCTAAACAATTACTACTGTCCAAGTGACCGCCCACAGGCACTGGACACACTACCATTAACAGAAAAAAAATGATTGTGTGTGGCGATTTCAACAGCCACTCGCAGAGTTGGGACTATGATCACATGGACCAGAGAGGAGAGAGACTGGAAGACTGGCAGGATGTGAATAGATTTATCTTGATTAACAAGCCGTCCGACCCACATATTTTCAACCCGAGATCATGGCACACTACAACTATACCTGACCTGGCTTTTCATTCACCAGACCTGGAGTGGAACATTACATGAATTGTTGGGAAACAACTTGATGGCAGTGACCAACGGCCAGTCTTTCTAACTGTAGAAAATGAGCTTGTTAGTGAAAGCAGCACCCTCTCGAGGTGGAACTACAAGAAAGCCGACTAGGCAATGTACAAGAATCGCACAAACATACTGGTTAGAAACCTGAACACTGAGAAAGACATAAATAAAGTAGTTGAAGAGTTTGGGAAATGCATACTACAGGCAGCGTGAGAAACAGTACAAAGAGGAGCACATAAACAATATAAACCCTACTGGAGTAGTGAACTGGAACAGTTGCATAATGATGTGGAAGTGTGTAGAAAGCAAGCAGAGGCCACACCCAACCAAGAGCACCACAATAAATTCCAGCACGTAAAAGCCAAATTTCAAAGGGCCAAGCTGCAGGCTAGACGGAAAAGCTGCCAGGAGAAAACGGAGTCTCTGAACTTTGAAAGAGACACAAGGAAATTGTGGAAGCTAATAAAACAACTTAACGATGAGGGCACAGGGAGAAACTCAAAAATTGCACTACATAAAGATGGAAACATCTTAACAAGAAAGCAAGCAGCTGACCATTTTGCGGACTCATTCGCACAAGATAACAATATCAAAATTAGTCCAGAGAAACAATGAGAGATTCGAGAGAAACGGCAACATACAGGACAGAAGGAAATAGTACATGAGGTTTTGGAGGCACGCATCACAATCAGCGAACTGGAGCTAGCCATATCAAAACTGAAAATGAGAAAGTCACCAGGAGCTGATGGTATCTCCAATGAAATGATCAGGAACCTAGGAACAGAGGCAAAGCAAAGCTGTTGCAGATCTTCAATAACAGCTGGACCTTAGGCAGTGTTCCACAAGCCTGGAGAGAAGCAATCATGATACCTCTCCTAAAATGAAGGAAAGATAGTTCCATTACATCTAGCTACAGACCAATTAGCCTCACCAACTGTCTCTGCAAAATACTGGAGCGCATCATCAATCACAGACTGCAGTGGTACATTGAAAGTAAAAACATCCTTGTGCCACAGCAGCTGGCTTTAGGCGGTGCTACTCTACGGAAGATCAGACAACCTACCTCTCTCAAGAAATTGAGGATGCATTCCAAGAGAAGAAGCTGGTGCTTGCGGCATGGATAGATCTGAAGAAAGCCTTTGACAAAGTCTGGAAAGAAGGTCTGATGAAGAAACTGAGAAACTGCAAAGTCAATGGAAGAATGTACAAATGGGTGAAATCATACTTGCGCAACAGAAGAGCACGAGTACAGATAGACGGACTCAAGAGCAAGAAAGTACTACTGCGTCACGGTGTTCCCCAGGGCGGAGTCTTGTTCCCCACACTTTTTCTAATCTTCATCAATGATCTCGTTGCTAATCTACCGCATGGAATTAAAGGAGCAATGGCCGCCGATGGCCTGGTTCTATGGAGCACAAATGAACATGCATCAGTGGCCACCAGATCGCTACAAAGATCTGCAGATGCATTTGTTGCATGGGCAAATAGATGGTGTGTCAGCATAAACACTGACAAGTGCAGCACCACTCTATTTACCCTCTCTCCAAAACAAAAGGCAGGGATCATCCAGATAAATGGGACACCCCTAAGAGAAGATAAGGAACCAACATACCTTGGGGTAACATTTGATGGCAGGCTGACACGGAGAAAGCACATCAACAAAGCAGTAACAAATGCCAGAAGGAAAATAGCCATCATGAGAAAGCTAAGTGGAACCACATCGGGAGCCAGTGGGAAAATACTTAGCAAAGTTTATCAACAGAGCATACGACGACATCTGGAATACGGGTCAACTGCGTGGTGTTCGGCATCAAAAACCACACTACAAGAGCTGGACAAGGTGCAAAATCAAGCACTTAGAGTCACCACAGGAGGGATGAGATCAACCCCTTTAGTGGAAATGGAGAAGATGGGGACGACACAAGCACTGAGAAAGCGCAGAGATACGAAAACGCTAATACAAGCAGAAAAGTTCCTCAGCTTGCCAGGCCACCCTATGAAGAACAGATTTGAAAACCTAGCTATGGGGCGGTTGAAAAGAAGTAGTTTTATCCACCTGGCCAAACGACTCTGCAGAGAAACCACCGATCTGCCCACAGTTGGTATCCCACTGGCAACTGTTCCTAACAACTATTCCAGAGCGAACTCCATGGAAAGACGAACATAGACTATCATTACAAATCCAGACAAAAGTGAGAGGAATATTTGACAAGGAAGAACAGAACAGTGTGCAGCGCAGAACAGCCACTCTCAGCTTCCTTGATGACGTATACCCACAGGACCTCTGGATCCGAGTCTACACAGATGGGTCAGCACAAAATGCTGTTCAAAATGGAGGAGCGAAAGTGTACATAGAATACCCAAATAATACTAGGGACACAGCCAGTGTACCGACAGGAAAGTACTGCCATAACTACGATGCTGAAATTGAGGCAATCAAGATAGCAACAGAGAAATTACTAAATACCAGCAATCGTACACAACCTGTGGTGCTATTGACAGATGCAAAATCAGTACTCGAGGCGCTCCTGTCTGGGAAATTGCCAGTACTAAGGACACTACTTTCTGAACTTAGCAATCAGCATAAGGTCACCATACAATGGATACCATCCCACTGTGGAGTACCCGAAAACGACAGAGCTGATAAATTGGCTAAGGAAGGAGCCAAAGAAGAACAACCTGATGTGCCCGTTACATACCACCAAAAGAAAAGAATGATCAAATCAGTCAGAAAGCCACTAAGACCTGCTCAAGATGACTACCACGTTATGGACAAACCAGAATAGGTCATTATTCTGCGCCTCAGAACAGGACACAATAGATTACGCAACCACATGTATACAAAATTCAAGATTGGTGAAACAGCCATGTGCACATATGAATTGGCGTCGCAGACAGCAGAGCACATACTCCAAGACTGCCCAAATTATTACATATCTAGGCAAACCTTCTGACCTAGAGAGACGACAGTGGAAGATAAACTCTATGGACCGCCATGTGAACTGAAAAAGACCGTTAAATTCATACAAGAGACAGCACTGCAGTTATAGACATATTTCAAGCGAACGAAAGAAGAAGAACTGACAAAGAGTACAATGGAGATTTCCTACCCTAGGAAGATTCACACTTGTAGAAAGAAATTCCTACTAAGACAGGATAGATTTTTTTGTTTGGGCATATCCTTTACAGCTGTCAACACCAGCATCTTTCAGCTGTATGTCGATTTCTTGGCAAGATTACGCTCAGTAGTTTAGGATAGATATACTTCACTATAATAAAGATACTATATATCATTGGCACCTTGCCGTCTTGACAGACGATAGTTTGTGATTTAAAAAGGCATAATAACTTTTACCTATGGCGGTAGCGAATGTGACTGATAAGGCCAATTCATGCTGTAAATGTCCGTTCACAGTGGGTGCATATGAACACGTGGTCATTTCCACCATCATGCACCATCTTACGTCTCACACGCTCGGTGTGTGACTTATCTGCAATAATTTTCTCCTTTGTCTGTATTCCATTTCTGATCTTTGCCCTCCATGCAACACGTTCAGCGG
The DNA here is from genome assembly GCA_014155875.1 of Cepaea nemoralis. Lineage (NCBI taxonomy): Eukaryota > Metazoa > Mollusca > Gastropoda > Stylommatophora > Helicidae > Cepaea > Cepaea nemoralis. Next base: position 467,828 of record JACEFZ010028113.1, read on the forward strand.
CGACCTGCTCCCAGAGTGCATTATAAATGCCTGTATCAATCATGTCACGCTTACACACACCTTTGTATCGTAGTAGAGGCCGACCCTGAGATCTCTTACCCATATGTAATTCACCAAAAAAGATGTCCTTTGGTATTCTACCATCATCCATCCTCCTAAGATGTCCTATCCATCTAAGTCTACGAAGACTGAGCATGGAATAAGCCGTCACACAACCTGATCTTTCCAATACTTCAGTATTTGTGATTTTGTCTTGCCACTTAATACGAAGAATTCTTCGCAGACACCGCATATGAAAGCTGTTTAAACGTTTTTCTTGGTGTGAGTAAGTTGTCCAGGTTTCACTGCCATAAAGAAGAGTACTAAGGACACAGGCTTGATAGACAAGGACTTTTGTTTTGGCAGTAAGCTTCCTGTTCTCCCAGACTCTTTTTCTTAACCTGTTCATTGTTGTTGCTGGCTTACCAATCCGGATGTTGATTTCCTGATCTAGGGATAATTTGCTATTTACCACCGATCCTAGATATGTAAAATGGTCTTCCATCTCTAGTTCGGCGTCGTCAATAAAGATTGATGGTAACCCATGTGCACCTTGTGACATAATCTGTGTCTTCTTTTTGCTAATTGTTAAACCAAATTCAGAACAAGCATTGGAGAATGCAGATAGTAGACATTGCAATTCTTCCTCAGAGTGGGTCGTAACTGCAGCATCATCTGCAAAAAGCAACTCTCTGATCAGTACCCTCCTAATTTTGGTCTTGGCCTTCAATCTCTGAGCATTGTAGAGGCCGCCATCTGAGCGTGAGTGAATGTATATACCGTCATCCTGATCACGAAAGGTATATTTCAGTAGAAGTGAAAAGTATATTCCAAAGAGGGTGGGAGCTAGTACACAACCTTGCTTAACTCCACTCTTGATTTCAAACTCTTCAGAAGTTGCACCATCAAACTTGATTATACCCTTCATGCATGTGTGGACCGATTCCACAATGGACAGAAGAGTTGGTGGGCAGCCAATCTTCTTTAGTGCCTTGAACAGACCCTCACGACTGACCAAATCAAATGCCTTTGTGAGGTCGATGAAGGCAATAAACAGTGGTTGATTCTGTTCACGGCATTTTTCTTGCATTTGTCGCAATGAGAATATCATATCAATGGTAGACCGGTTCTGTCGAAAGCCACACTGTGATTCGGGGTAGACTTGATCTCCTAGGACTTGAAGTCTGCGCAGAACAATTCTGGCAAATACTTTTCCAACAATACACAGAAGTGAGATACCCCTATAGTTGTTGCAGTCGCTCCGATCGCCCTTGTTCTTGTACAGTGTTATGATGCTTGAATCTTTGAAATCCTATGGGACTTGTCCTTCTCGCCAGCATAGCTCTATTAGCTGGTGGATCTGTAGAGTGAGTGTGTCTTGCCCACTCCTGATAACCTCTATTGGAATCCCATCCTTACCTGGAGCCTTGCCAGATGCAAGTTCATTTATAGAACACTTAACTTCTGTTATGGTGGGAAGTGTGTCCAGGTGGTCAAGAGTTGGTAGAGCCTCTATGGCGTTGAGGGCATCATCTGCTAGTTTGGTCTCACTTGAGTAAAGCTCCAAATAGCGCTCTACCGATATGACCATCTGCTGTTTCTTATCAGTTATGATTTCTCCAGTCAATGTTTTCAATGGTGCACTTATTTTGATCACTGGAACACAGGCTTTCTTTATTCCTTCATACATGCTTCTTATGTTTCCCTAATCACTTGCGATTTGAATGGACTCACATAACTTGATCCAATAATCATTTGCACACTGCCTGGCAACCTTTTACACATCCTTCCTAGCTTGCCTTAGCTCACTCAGAGTGTTACGCGTTGGTCTTTCCTTGTTTCTTGTCAGCAACTTGCTTGCGACAGGTCTTTCAGGACTCCCCTACTTTTGCACCACACGAAATAATTAATAACTCGTGTCATTTGCAAAAGGAATGCAATTTATTTAGAGCTGATCATAAACAAGCTCTGCGAGCGGAATACTTCATTGACATTAAACAACATGATACGTTACATAAATGAAATGAAGTGGTGATCATGATACTATTAATCACTGAATGAAATCTAAAGCCTAACAATCACTATTGTCTAGAAACTTATAGCATTCGTAAGGAACACGTCTACTCTCTAGTAGTCTCAGTCGTGGTCTGTCCTCACGTTACTAATTGCGTGTTCAAACACGGACGCTGTATCCTCCGTGCGCTGGCATAGTGTCCCAGCACGCTGGCCAGTAAACTAAGAGTAACCTGGTACTCCACGGTTACTCGTAAAGGCGAGTTTCCCAATGTCTTGTGGAAACCCTCGCTCAGTTGCACTTGATGCTCCCTTGGTTGACACACGTGTGTCCCGTTGTGAAGCTATTTATAGCGCTGGTGTCTCTCCTGTCTGGTGTCCTCCTATTAAACTCTGTCTTAGCTCTATTACTTATATTCTTACCTCTCTAAACACTTATTGGGATTTTGACAGGCTCCTCTCCCCTCTGTGTAGTGTTACAACCCTTTAACTCATGCTTGTAACACTTTGTATGGTCACAAAGAAAAATTGGCTGTCCAATTTTGTCAAAGATCCAATAAGTTGTAAATCTCGCTTCTGGGGATAGAACAAACTCTCTTTTTTCCTTACTCACACTGTTCTATTTATTCACTCGGCTAATTGAGTAGCCCATCGTATCAGTATCGTTGGCTATAGATCTTGTTGGGAATTGTTTTGATCCGGAACCGTTGTCTTATGACTTATGTCCTGACTTCTGTCTTATGACCCTCTGTCTTCTGACTTCTGTCCGTTGACTTATGTCTTTTGACCTGTCCTCATATTGCCCAAAATGACAACCCAATACAAGTTGACTCTGTTATGAGTACAACACATGAGCATAAAATGTTCATGTTCCCAATAATATCAACTCCAACTCGTATACATACAGTTCTACTCTTCACCTTCTCGCTTCCGCTTGTGAAGACATATTTTCAATGTTACATTAAGGTTTTTAAGACGTTATTGTGTCCCCTGATTTGAGTTACTGTTCTTTGAAACAAATGGTGTATGTAACTTTTATGTGTTTGTTTTCCTGTTTGTTTGCGTGTTTTCTAATAAACTACAGTGTACTTAATTTTCTAACATGTGTATGCGTTACTCTATTACATGTGTGTATTCCTTCGAGCGCCGTAAATCGGTTTATTGTGGTTACAAATGTTTGTTATTCTTATTTATGACCACAATTCCGCTTCAAGATGCTCAAAGTATTTTCCCTATCTAACCTACTAAAGTATAGCAGTAACACACATAGAAACCCGAGAACACATTGGTCACACAGATTGACACAGACAAGTCATAACAAGACGTTGTAAGCGGTGAACAAAAAATTTGCCGCTACCTTTCTCTCTCTCTCTCTCTCTCTCTCTCTCTCTCTCTCTCTCTCTCTCTCTCTCTCTCTCTCTCTCTCTCTCTCTCTCTTTCTTTCAATGTTTACTAATTTCAACATTCTATCATCTCATCTACACATCTTTCATCCAATTTCATACCCTCGCTTTGCTAAAACATTCAATCGTCATTAAAATATGGTTCATAGCATCAAATAAATGAACATTACATATTTACAATAAATGACTGGCTGAATTATCCAAGTATTCACGCCAAATAACTGTGCGGTTTGTTTGCACGTGTCATGCCTATACAAAATATACAAGTTTGTGAGGATGGTTTGTTACCGATCCTGTAATACTAACTACTGTAATTTGGTGTGCTGTTCTAAATTATCCTAAGGGGAATAATCTAACTAATTAATTACATTTAAGCAAATTGGGTTAGTTACCTTAAAGTGTTATTGGTAAATGAAATGATGTTAATTCATAAATGGTTGGGTTAGTTTAGAAATGATATTTTAAATAAATGAATTTATAAAAGAGTATGATTATGCGGTGATAAGGTAAGTAATATCTAACGATTGCATTTCTATTATTGGTGTTACATTAAATGGGTTATTAACTAAATGATGGTGGTTTCTAACTATCACATGACATAAATAAAGTTATATATGCACTTGAACATTTTGCAATCCAATTATTCATAGACAAATGAAGTTATGTGTACTGTTCATAAAACAATATTATATACATATCACATTTACGTTTCTATATCTAATTACACTAACTAATGTCGTCCTTTCAGGAGTGAAGGTGGAGCAATGTTCTTTGTAGACTATTCTCATCACATAGTTCATTTCGCCAAAGTCTTATATGCTCTTCTTCCTGGATAGTGTATAAATATATAGTTCCCTACCAATTTATGTAGGTTCATAGCTAACACTTCAATGTTAATATGGCTTATATATGTGTTAGCGCTGCAGACATATTACTTATGCGTCTGTTCGTTTCACTCATAATGGCACTGTTACTCTTACACAGATTTGTTAGCTTGGCGATGATAACGCACTTACAGTGTAACTTATTCACCACATACGGCACTGATCTAATTAGCAATTACAGTGTCACTGTTTCTGGTGATCTCTGGTCGATCTTTTCCTGTATATCAAATATTTCAATGGTTGACGGTCGACTCAAGGTGTCTGCCAAAGAGTTCAATCTCCCCTTTAAATGCTGGATGGTAAATGCATAGTTCTGCAGTATCAAAGCCCATCTGTAGACCCTATTATTGTGGGGAATGCCAGACTGCATAACAAACAACGGAGAATTGTCGGTTTCGATCACAAACTGTGCTCCTGCCAAAAACCTATGAAGTTTTCTAACACAATAGATTACACTGAGGCCCTCAAATTCTGATGCTGAGTATCTCGATTCAGCTGGACTGATCTTACGACTTACGTACATTACTGGGTGGAACTTCCCTTCGTAGAACTGTCCTAGTACCCCAGATATGGAGATAGCACTTGCGTCTGCACGTAATAAATAGGTAAGGTTTTGGTTAGGCAAAAGCAGGATAGGTGGAACACTGAATAAATGTTTCAATTTTGATAAAGCACTAATTAATCCTGCATCTTGCACATTTAGTTTAGCCGAAGCTTTCAAAATGTTCGAAAAAAACACTGGTGATTTCCGCCAGATTGGGAATAAATTTACTATAATAATTCACAAGACCAAATAGACTTCGGACCTGTTTCTTGGTCGTTGGCATAGTCAAATGTAGAATCTTGGTCACGATTCTTTCACCTGTTCTGAGTTGGCCTCTGCAGATGGTATGCCCTAGGAAGTCAATCTGTTCCATGCCCAACTCTACTTTAGTGGGCTTGACTGTAAGCCCGAATACTCGCAACCTGTCGAAGACATGTCGTAGTTTCTGCAGGTGTGATGTCCAGTCTTCAGTATGAATACATATGTCATCTATGTATGTAGACGTATTGGTCACCCCGTGGAGAAGATCCCTAGTTAGACGGACGAAAGTCGCTGGAGCATTACGAAGGCCAAAAGGAAGAAAGCGCCACTCATAGAGACCTAAAGGAGTGGAGAAAGCTGTTAAAGGAATTGGATTTTGTTGCATCGGGACTTGCCAATAACCTTTCATGAGTTCGAGTTTGCTAAATATGCGAGATGTAGACATATCAAGGATCAAATCCTCGCATGCTGGGATTGGTTCAGCATCAATTTTGGTTATTTTGTTCAAACGGCGATAATCGACGCAGAGTCGAATAGTTGAGTCCTTTTTGGCGACAAGGACGATAGGGAAAGAATATTCTGACTGAGATTTCTGAATTATTCCACTCGACTCAAGAGATAGTAGTTCTTTGTCGAGATTAGCCCTATAATTTAGAGGGATGGAATAAGGTCGACACTTGATTGGGGTGTTGTCAGTCAGAATAATGGAATGTTCTATTCTGTCTGTCTTTCCTGGGATGTCGGAGAAAATGTCTCTGTACTCCGTCACTAATTCTATCATCTGTCGTCGTTGATCGTCTGTAAGTTTGGTTTCTATTTTTATGCTGTCGATGGTCCCAGTCGTGTCTACAGTAGGGACTGGTAATTCTATTTCGTCGTCATCTGTCTCGTTCAGTACTGTTGTTGTACTAGCTGCGTGTGCTGTTACCTGGCTAAGTGTGTTTGCGATGTCGCTGTCATGCGTCGCCCTACCTGGTGTAGTTGTGTTGTGTATGTCTGTCGTCCGATTACTTGGTGTGGGTGCATCTTGTTCGTCTGTCTGTAGTTCTTGTCGTGAGAAGTATGGTTTCAGCATGTTGATATGAAATATCTTTAATTTTCCCTTTATCGATATTTCATAATCGACAACTGATATTTTACGTTCAACGTTGAATGGCCCTTGCCAAGATGTTAGTAACAAATTACGTTTATCCGGTAGTAAAAGCAGAACCTTCTGATTTGGTTCAAGGTGTTTAGTTTTAGCACCCTTTTTTGCATAGTCGCGGTACATCTGTCCTTTCGTCTCCAAAGATGCCTTGGCTATAACACACGCTTTCATTATTCTATCGCGTGTCTCTGTTACCATCACATACGGTGTTACTGCTGTTGGATTTTCTGGTAAGCTAGTAATTAGCTGATGGTAAATTGTTAGGAGTCCTCGAGGGTTCGCCCCATACACTAATTCAAAAGGTGAGAAACCCGTACTCGAGTGCGGAATTTCTCTATGGGCAAATAGCACTTCTGGCAATAGCGTGTCCCAATCAGATGGGTTTTCTGCTACTTTAGCCAGCATGTGTTTGAGATCCCCGTTAATTTTTTCTATGATCCCGTTCCTCATTGGGGGATACGGGGTACAGAAATGCTGCTCTATTCCTAACAATTTTGTTAAGGCTTGCGTAGCAGCCGAAATAAACTGCGTTCCCCGATCCGATTGAATAGTTCGTGGGAAGCCAAAACGACAAAATAGGTGCAAAAATACATTTGCCACATCTTTGGAGGTGATGTACTTTAGTGGAATAGCTTCGATCCACCTGGTGCATAGATCCACGAGAGTAAGTATGAATCGGTTTCCTTTGCTTGACACCTGGTTTAGGGGTCCAACAATATCGACCGCTACACACTCAAATGGTCTAGATGCTAATAATGACCGTTGAACTTCGGCCGTCACATGCTTTCCCTTTCGTACAAGATGTTGACAAATAGTACATGAACGACAGAAAAATTTTATATCAGTACAGAATTTAGGCCAGTAGAAGTGTGACAAAATTCTGGCTCTGGTTTTGTCATAGGCCAAATGTCCAGCAAACGGTGACTCATGTGCGATCTTTAGCACATTTTGTCGGTATGTTACAGATAACACCGCTTGCTGAATTTCATGGTTATTATTTGTGTAATAACGCATGAGAATTCAGTTGTGTTTTCTAAAATACCAAGATGCATTTTTAGTCACTTTCGCTCGCTCACCTAACAATTTAAAATAAGGTGCGATAGTTTGGTCGGTGCTTTGTGCCTCGATAAATTTCTGTCGAGTAGTGTTGGTATCGGCACCGCTGGGTGTTAACAGCTGTAACATCTCATTTTGTAAGTCAGTATAGTGTGTTTGCGTATCTGACCTTGTTACAGCATTAGCCATGTTTGTATGTTTCCAGGCTATTATGTCGTCGTCTGTACATTGTTTCAATGAATCTAGGCAGCCTAAAATCAGATCCGTACAGGGATCTTGCAGGATTGCGCACGTAAATGTGCCGGTAAGGAACGGGGTATTGATATGCGCTTTTGCCAGTGGGTATTTCTCAATGGTTCCAGAGAAAGTACGGCATTTGACAAATTCACCCGTGTAATCTTCTGGACTGACCAGTTCTTTTCTTAAACCAAGTAAAGTGCTGCCGCTATTGAGTAAACAATGGCATGGTTGATCATTGACCAGTGCATCGTAGAACTTCAGTTTACCTCTGGAGGCACTAGCTGCGTTAGCATCTTCATTGGAGGATGGTATGATGTGCCCACATTTCAATTTACCATCCGCATGAAACTGGTGACATGTGTTACATTTCTTAAAGTCTAATATGTCAGTAACTACTGCCACACTTTCATAAATTTCCGTAGAATAACACACTTTCTTACATTTCGTTCATTGTGGTTCAAGCTCCACAATGCTATGATATTAATTATCACGTAGTAATGGTGTTAATTACTCACGTTATTCACAAAATAAAATTATTTCTGCCATTGTATGCACAATAATTTACATTAGTTTTAGCTATTTTAACACAGAAATAATGTCGAATGGTGCCTGTTGAAGTTGGTTCAGAGACTTCTGACACCAATTGCCTGTTGACGTTGGTTCAGGGACTTCTGACACCAATTGAGGTCCTGCCTGTCAGCAACTTGCTTGCGACAGGTCTTTCAGGACTCCCCTACTTTTGCACCACACGAAATAATAACTCGTGTCATTTGCAAAAGGAATGCAATTTATTTAGAGCTGATCATAAACAAGCTCTGCGAGCGGAATACTTCATTGACATTAAACAACATGATACGTTACATAAATGCAATGAAGTGGTGATCATGATACTATTAATCACTGAATGAAATCTAAAGCCTAACAATCACTATTGTCTAGAAACTTATAGCATTCGTAAGGAACACGTCTACTCTCTAGTCGTCTCAGTCGTGGTCTGTCCTCACGCTACTAATTGCGTGTTCAAACACGGACGCTGTATCCTCCGTGCGCTGGCGAGTCTTGCGTGCATAGTGTCCCAGCACGCTGGCCAGTAAACTTGAGTAACCTGGTACTCCACGGTTACTCGCAAAGGCGAGTTTCCCAATGTCTTGGGGAAACCCTCGCTCAGTTGCACTTGATGCTCCCTTGGTTGACACACGTGTGTCCCGTTGTGAAGCTATTTATAGCGCTGGTGTCTCTCCTGTCTGGTGTCCTCCTATTAAACTCTGTCTTAGCTCTATTACTTATATTCTTACCTCTCTAAACACTTATTGGGATTTTGACATTTCTTAAGAGAGCTATCTTCTTCTTATCAATCAAGGGCTGCAGAGTCTCGCTATTTGCCACAAACCAGTCCTGCCTCTTATGATCCACAGTGCCGTAAACCCCTACGGCAGTTTTATAAAGTTTCCTTAAGTTGACCCCACTTTTCATTTACTGTACAATTTTCTGGTGTAACAGTGAAAGCGTCTTTATGTTGCTGTTGAAACTGAAAGCAATATAGGATACTATATATATATATATATATATATATATATATATATATATATATATATATATATATATATATATATATATATATATATATATATATATATATATATATATATATATATATATGCTTTATTAATAATCACCATGGAATATTATTATTATCATTTGAAGGCGATGAAACACCGGAAATTACTGCTTGAATGTTATTCAGCAGACTCGAAAGTGGCTGATTCTGTGACATTCATGAACGGCCGATGCTCATACTATTGTGAAAGCCAAAGCAAAACCATCTGCTTCCAAATCGCCCACGGCTGACATCGACATCGGAATGTTGGGGTTGTGAAACCGCGTTCACTCCCCCCACCCACAGACGCCGACTTTCTACTAGTACAGGCTGAAGTTTATATATATATATATATATATATATATATATATATATATATATATATATATATATATATATATATATATATATATATATATATATATATATATATAGTTTATGGCGGGTTTGTGGGTTTATTCCTTACACCGTAAATTTGGACTAACACGTTCACTTCTCGCCCAGATAACAACATTGCCTAGAAAATCACTAAACTAAACACGTCTGGAAATTGCAAAACATATAAGTTTGTAGATATTTAAAATAGGGTGCTGAGGTAGCTCAGGGGTTAGCACGCTGGCCGCTCGCCCTGGCCTTGAAACGTTCGAATCTCCACTGAGATCGGGATTTAAAAAGATATTGACCAGGGCTCCCAGGTAGACCAAACCTAAAATGCATACCAAAAATGTTCTGGGAAATAAAGGCGCCCGAGGTGCTATTAACTACATATAATCGACTTAATCGGCTGCCGATTGGTCTAGAACAGTGGTTCTCAATCATTTTTGGACCATGCACCTCTTCACCATATGTTCAGAACGTCATCCCCCCTTTCGTATTTCCTCTCTATAAATCCCCCCTCCCCCGCTTCTACACAGCATACGTAAAAGTGGAAGCTAAATTTAATAACACATACTAGAACACGACTAGACGTCTACATAAAATGTGATTTGCGGTATAATTACTTTATAAAACGAATTTCAGAAGGGCGGAAGTACAGAACCATAAAGTATGGAGGGAAAAACAATATAAAATAATCGGTTCTTGTATTAACGTAATCTTGAAATAATCATAATTCCCCCCCCCCCCACTAGAAACCCTAAAATTCCCCCCCCCCCCCCCCCCCCCCCGGGGGACGGTAAATTCTCCACCAGTTGAGAACCGCTGTCTAGAAACATATACGGCCAGCACCATTTACTCAGTAATGTACTCATTGCGCGGCAATGCGCGGAAAACTGTCCTTTACGCTTATTCAAGTTTTACTTACCATTTGCAGCACGTTAATAATAAGTAAAAATGAAAGAAAGGTAATATTTACTTAACATTGATCGCAAACATGGCGCTTTCTGTTCTACTGTGTGATTGAGTGTAATTCGATATCTGAGAGATCGAGAAGTGCTTGTTTACATAAATTGAACATTTTTCAAACAGGATGTCCATATTGGAGAGCTACTAATGAATTACTCGTCATTAACTGTGCCATTGCAATACTGGAATGCTTCATGCTGGCCTTTAGTATGCCAGTGGATGCTATTCAAAGCCGTGCACTAGAGTGTTACTGACGCTAATTGTCAGTTCGTTTGATTTGTAATATGTGCATCCTTGTTATAGATTGTGTTTGCTTTCTGTAATACATCTAGCATCTAGGTAGCAACATTAATGTCATTTTCTATAAGACAAATAGCATCTAGACCTGAAATACTTTGGCCATATTGAGCGTCGGTTGTTTTGGAAAGAGCGGGGATGAAAGGCTTGATTGATAGAAGGGGTCTTGATTCTTATTGATATCTTGATATTTTGATTCATGGGTAGACCGAACAACTGTCACTGTCATTTAAACACGACGGTGCAAACGGAACATTAAAGTTACATTGGGCAAGAACATGAATGGGGCCTGAATACTGGCAAAGGATCGTGTCTTTGGAGCGTGCCGCGATGAGTGCCACGCTCTGCAAAGGATCTACAACATGAACATGACGCACTACATACACACACATATGCGCGCGCGCGCGCACACACACACACACACACACACACACACACACGTATATATAATGATCCGGGATTCAACCGAGTTAAATATACCCTACATAACCTAAGAGGTCCGCACGTTATATTTTGAGAAACACTGCATTATACTGAAGCCAACGAGATGTAACAGAGTGGAAGGGAAAGAACGAGAGAACCAAGGCTGAGACATCAATACCGTTAGACCATGAAGGGATCTGACAGAATTCCGTAGTAAGTACACTCAGTCGGAGCTGGCTTCTCGGCGCATGTTTCATGTCGGAGGTTTGCGGTTATATTGGTGTACATTCAACAATGTTCTGTTTTCGTGGGAAAACAACAGAGACGCCTAGTTCAGAATACAACAGCATCAAGTAGCGTTTATCTGAGTGTCTGTGATCTGTTTCTTTATAACGTCTGTGGTACTTGTCTATGTATAAGCAATTTTATATATGTATAAGCACTTGTAAAATTAGTATTCTAAAAATAATTTCGAGGAAAACACGCATCAACATTCTCAAATGTGGCTATACAGTGCAAACCGCTTAAAGCGATCTCGGATGTGGCGAATTTCTGATGTGAAGAACAATATTGTATTGTACGTTGTAAATGCATTGCTATATGTTTGAACTATTATTAGAGGGATTTCTGATACGAAGAACTATTTCTTGGGTCCTAGGTGTGTTCGCCTATCAGGTCTGCACTATTAGGAACAACGCGGGGCAACCTGGGGCTGAGAGTCCATTTTTGCGCATGCTTTGCGAGCGTTTAGATCTTATTGTTATGTTCTGAGTAGTGTTGTATTAATTTTATTTTATCAGTGAACATAAGTAATCATGAGCACAAATAAGTCTAACGAAGAAAAGATAAATATAACCTACAAGGAAAACTTCAAGAACGACCAGTCAATTTAAATAGAAACATACTTACAAAACAAGAAGTCGATAATGAAAATAGAAACAAACGTAGTGTAAGGAATATCATCATCATGTCCGAAAACAGGAATCTGCTATGGGTTTGTGATGTGGTTAGACCATCACATTTTGTATTCCCGGATACAGGAGGAATTGGAAGTCATTGTATGTATTCCTCTGTTGGCGGTTGACGAATGCAGACGTCGAATCTTCATCCAACCGCGGTCAACGAAACTGACGCAGACTCCTCCAGAAAATGCAATGATGGCATACACCGTGGTTTCCGTTGAGTTAAAACACATAACATGATGAACACAGAACATAGTGAAGAAATGACACACTGACACTGCCGTAGTGACTAGAAGTAACAATATTTGATAACAATGCAAATAACAAAGGAAAAAAACAACATTGGAAAAGTAGGGAGAGACAATCAGCACTCGACATGCTTCTTTGCCGGACCAAAGCGAGAGAAGAGAACTCAAACACTCTAAGAATAATTACTGCCTGATTTGTTTATGGGAAGATAACTTACGTTACGAACAATAATCTCCCTTCAACACATCACTTCCCCAATTCTGTCATCACTTCACAGTAAACGTAAGTAGTAGTCAGTAAAGGACCATTGTCCAGGCCTTGAGGCGTACTGTGGGTGTATGGTACTAGCGCCATATCTTATAGACCAATCGACATTCGATGGGTGATGTATTCAACATCACGTCGGCCGCCTTTACTCCCTAGAACATTTCCTGGCACCCATGGTTAGGCTGTGGTGATTGTCTGTTCGAACCCCTATCGAGCAAGGGATTGCAACTCTTGATCTGGGCTCCCAGATCGACTCAGTCTGAATTGGTATTATAAAATATTCTTGGAAATAAAGGCGGCCGGTTTAATATTGACAATACCGCTTATTGATTTCCAATTGTTCTACAAAAATATGGAGCTAGCAACAACACACACCAAATACGTCTCAAGACCCGTGTGTTGTTGTTGTTGTAAGACTCTTATCCTATATTACTTCATCCTCATGTTAAAATACAGATCAGGTTGTGTGACGGTGTGCTCCATGCTCAGTCTTCGTAGACTTAGATGGATAGGACATCTTAGGAGGATGGATGATGGTAGAATACTAAAGGACATCTTTTTTGGTGAATTACAGACGGGTAGCAGATCTCAGGGACGACCTCTACTACGATACACAGATGTGTGTAAGCGGGACATGATTGATACAAGCATTGATAATGCACATTGGGAGCAAGTCGCCGCTGAACGTGTTGCATGGAGGGCAACTATCAGAAATGGAATAAAGACAAAGGAGAAAATGATTGCAGATAAAGCACACACAGAGCGTGAGAGACGTAAGATGGTGCATGATGGTGGAAATGACCATGTTTTCACATGCATCTACTGTGGACAAACATTTACAGCACGAATTGGCCTTATCAGCCACACTCGCCACCGCCATGGGTCGTAGTTATTAAGCCTTTTTGAAGCACAATGTACCAAACTATCGTCTGTCAAGACGGAAAAGTGCCAATACGCATGTTAAAATACAGATAATTTATCCATTTTCGCTTCGTGATGAAAGTCTGAAGCTGCAACTACTTATCAGTAGGGTATTGCTGCATAACAAGGGAGTCAGGTCTTAGTCAGATATGACTGAGCTACAGTATGACAGTAGACGGTACTACCTGCTTTCTGTCAGCGCCGAATGTTGGGCGGCACTTACCAAACCGACACCCCACATTGTGCCAACGGCTTCGGGCGGAAGAGCACAATTGGTTGGGTACTAGCCTTATCCTGGTGCGAGGAAATGCAACCCAAAGACAAAATAAGTCATGGCAGGGCAGACCAGGCCCTAAGCCTTGGTTGGCAGCTGGTCTAGGATCGAAGCTCCGACAGGCGGACAGTTAGAGCATTGCTTTGCTGATCCGGCAGCTTCTGCAGCTTGTCTTGTTCCAGATTATAGGTGTAAACTTTCCTCTGGAGTGAACTAGGCAGGCCGAGAGAGGGATCATGCTGCATGGGCAACACATGGTTTCTTTATTTTAGCCCAGGCTTTGTGCTATGGAGAGGCAATAACTCCATCCCTGGTCTTAACCGGTCTCGGAATCAAAGCGAGAGGCAACTGTTACGGGTTATAAGTCCTTGTCAGTTGGCGTAGACATGGGGCGCCACGCGTTGCCTCTGACGGTGGGAGACACCTACAGGTGTCACTGATCAGCTACCGCCCGCCTCAAGCTGGGCAGCCCCCGGCCAATTGGGTGCTGATCCGCCACAGCTTGCCTGCTTCAATGGGTGCTTGGGGCTAGGACAAAATCTGAATCGCAGGCTGTAAAACCAATGCACCAGGTACTAATAAAAAGAATAGAAACCTCAAGCTACGGCTTGCAACCTGGAACGTGAGAACCATGTGTCCAGGATTTTCCACTGACTTGACAAATATTGACGATGTGAGAAAAACGGCTGTGATTGATGCTGAACTCAATCGTCTTAACATTGATATTGCTGGCCTGCAGGAGACTCGCCTCGCTGAGGAAGGGTCACTCAGGGAAAACAATTACACCTTTTTTTGGAAGGGAAGAGGGCAGGCAGAAAAAAGGCAACATGGTGTGGGCTTTGCAGTGAAGAATTCGCTACTGGGAATGATTGATATCCCAGCTGGAGGTAATGAAAGATTATTATCACTGCGCTTGGCAACCTCTTGTGGATTTGCCACCATTCTCACTGCATATGCACCGACACTCGCTTCCTCTGATGATGTGAAGGATACGTTCTATGAGCAGCTAGACTCTGCGATCAAGGCAGTTCCAAAATCCGACTACATTTATATGCTCGGTGATTTCAATGCTCGTGTGGGCAAGGACTCGAGTTCATGGCCAGTGTGCCTTGGAAAATACAACATCGGTCGCATGAATGATAATGGGCAAAGGCTGCTGGAGCATTGCACTAGAAATGACCTATGTATTACAAACTCCTTTTTTAAAACAAAAGAGATGCATAAGGTCACATGGAAACATCCAAGATCCAGCCATTGGCATCAGCTGGACTTCATTATCACACGGAGACAACATCTGAACCATACATCATTAACTCGAAGTTACCACAGTGCTGACTGTGATACAGATCATTCTTTGGTTGTTGCAAGGGTTAGACTGAGACCAAAGAGAATCTACACAGCTAAACACAAGTCTAGCCCCAGGATTAATATTACTAACACTCACGATCCTGGAAAGTGCTTTGAATTTCAACAGCAACTTGAAGACGCTTTCAATGATACATCAGAAAATTGTATAGTAAATGATAAATGGAGTAAACTTAAGGAAACTATTTATAAAACAGCGGTAGGGGTTTACGGCACTGTGGATCATAAGAGGCAGGACTGGTTTGCGGCAAACAGCCAGATACTGCAGCCCTTGATTGATAAAAAGAAGATAGCTCTCTTAAGAAACAAGGAAAGACCAACGCGTAACACTCTGAGTGAGCTGAAGCAAGCGAGGAAGGATGTACAAAAGGCTGCCAGGCAGTGTGCGAATGACTATTGGATCAAGTTATGTGAGTCCATTCAAATCGCAAGTGATAAGGGAAAGATCAGAAGCATGTATGAAGGGATAAAGAAAGCCTGTGGTCCAATGATCAAAAGAAGTGCACCGCTGAAAACCTTGACTGGAGAAATCATCACTAATAAGAAACAGCAGATGGATCGATGGGTCGAGCACTATTTAGAGCTTTACTCAAGTGAGACCAAGCTAGCGGATGATGCCCTCAACGCCATAGAGGCCCTGCCAACTCTTGACCACCTGGACACACTTCCCACTATAACAGAAGTTAAGTGTGCTATAAATGAGCTTGCATCTGGCAAGGCTCCAGGTAAGGATGGGATTCCAATAGAGGTAATCAGGAGTGGGCAAGACACACTCGCTCTACAGATCCACCAGCTAATAGAGCTATGCTGGCGAGAAGGACAAGTCCCACAGGATTTCAAAGATTCAAACATCATAACGCTGTACAAGAACAAGGGAGATCGGAGCGACTGTAACAACTATAGGGGTATCTCACTTCTGTGTATTGTTGGGAAAGTATTTGCCAGAATTGTCCTGCACAGACTTCAAGTCCTGGGAGATCAAGTCTACCCCGAATCACAGTGCGGCTTCCGTCAGAACCGGTCTACCATTGATATGATATTCTCATTGCGACAGATGCAAGAAAAATGCCGGGAACAAAATCAGCCACTGTTTATTGCCTTCATCGACCTCACAAAGGCATTCGATTTGGTCAGTCGTGAGGGTCTGTTCAAAGCACTAAAGAAGATTGGCTGCCCACCAACTCTTCTGTCCATTGTGGAATCGTTCCACACAGGCATGAAGGGTATAATCAAGTTTGATGGCTCAACTTCAGAAGAGTTTGAAATCAAGAGTGGAGTTAAGCAAGGTTGTGTACTAGCCCCCACCCTCTTTGGGATATACTTTTCACTTCTACTGAAATATGCCTTTCGTGATCAGGATGACGGTATATACATTCACTCACGCTCAGATGGTGGCCTCTATAATGCTCAGAGATTGAAGGCCAAGACCAAAATTAGCAGGGTACTAATCAGAGAGTTGCTTTTTGCGGATGATGCTGCGATTACGACCCACTCTGAGGAAGAATTACAACATCTACTATCTGCATTCTCCAATGCTTGTTCTGAATTTGGTTTAACAATTAACAAAAAGAAGACACAGATTATGTCACAAGGTGCACATGGTGTACCATCAATCTTTATTGACGACGCCGAACTGGAGATAGTAGACCATTTTACATATCTAGGATCAGAGGTAAATAGCAAATTATCCCTCGATCATGAAATCAACATCAGGATTGGCAAGGCAGCAACAACAATGAACATGTTAGCAAAAAGAGTCTGGGAGAACAGGAAGCTTACTGCCAAAACAAAAGTCCTCGTCTACCAAGCCTGTGTCCTTAGTACTCTTCTTTATGGCAGTGAAACCTGGACAACTTACTCACGCCAAGAGAAACGTTTAAACAGCTTTCATATGCGGTGTCTGCGAAGAATACTTGGTATTAAGTGGCAAGACAAAATCACAAATACTGAAGTATTGGAAAGATCAGGTTGTGTGACGGTGTATTCCATGCTCAGTCTTCGTAGACTTAGATGGATAGGACACGTTAGGAGGATGGATGATGGTAGAATACCAAAGGACATCTTTTTTGGTGAATTACAGACGGGTAGGAGATCTCAGGGTCGGCCTCTACTACGATACAAAGATGTATGTAAGCGGGACATGATTGATACAAGCATTGATAATGCACATTGGGAGCACGTCGCCGCTGAACGTGTTGCATGGAGGGCAACTATCAGAAATGGAATAAACACAAAGGAGAAAATGATTGCAGATAAAGCACACACAGAGCGTGAGAGACGAAAGATGGTCCATAATGGTGGAAATGACCATGTTTTCACATGCACCTACTGTGGGCAAACATTTGCAGCAAGAATTGGCCTTACCAGCCACACTCGCCACCGCCATGGATCGTAGTTATTAAGCCTTTTTGAAGCACAATGTACCAAACTATCGTCTGTCAAGACGGAAAGGTGCCAATGTTATTGCTGCATCCTTTTTATTTCGTACGTTCTTGTACATCCAGATCATATATCCAACTGATCATAATTCTAAGCAGGTATACATTAATCTGTTATTGCCAACATGACCAAAGACTGTGTGACATATTGAGGAATCAATGCTTGTACTGTAATGTGTTTCCATGGAGAGACAAACTATTGCTGTATATAGTGATCGCATTGTTCAGTATCCTTCGGCTGACTTCACTGACGAGTGCCATGGGATGATTAATCGTCTTAAGCGACTTCCCGTAACTGCCATGGGTTTATATGTCGCCGGAATGTGGTCACTGTTATAATACAACATATTTTCTTCCACATTACATGTAACAACTTTTGAGCCATAACTGTGACATATCCCTAATTCCTATTTTCCATCCTATATGTTTGTTTTGTCGAAATCTACTATTTGTTTGGTACATAATATGTTAATACAAAATAGATCAATTGTTCTAAACCATCTTTATGTGGCTTTGTGTAAACTAGCAGAGGCTACTTGGTCTTAGTCTTGAAAAACTCACGGAAGTAATACACAAGAGAACAGTTGTTGAGTTATGCAACAGGGGAAAACAAAAACATCATACATGTTTCACAGATCCGGTGCTCTTGTTATAGACATTCAGAATATAACATTTATACTTGCTTGATCCAAATATCATTGAATTAGCCTAAAAACTATGGCTACCAAAAGGAGACTGTTTTCACTTGTTGACAAATGTATTACTGTGGGATGTTTATGCTCCTGTTTAATGTTAGGATACTATGGTAAGTAAGATTTTATAAAGTATATGTTTCTGAATTTTATCCATGCAATCAACATTTGTAATTCTAAAGGGAATGTAACAATTAAGCATTTTTCCTGTGGCAGCATTCGGAAATGAGTTAAGGATCATTTCACAGTAATCATCATCATGTGCCATGCCGACAAGCATGGGTGGTCATGTTTTTCCATCTCACACGATCACTAGAGTCGTGGATGTGCTCTGTGTTTGTGTTTTGATTGTGCCATGTGGCCAAGCCATACAGATATCTACCTATCAGCATTTCCCTTGTTCTTCCCCTCAATCTTGCAGGTGTCACCAAGTGCTCTAGTTTATTTCTTCTCATAACTCAAATGTAACAGAAACGTGCTTAGACTATGGTGGACCAAGAAGTATAAAAATGACATTTTACAAGATCTGAAAATCGAAGCAGACTGGCTCATAAACGTCATCATGTCTCGGAAACTGAAATAATTCGGTCATATGCACCGCCACGGTAGTCTCTAGCAACAGTTATGGACAGCGTGGTTCTCGGAATAAAACGTAGGGGTCGACCAGACGAAGATGGACGCAGGACATTTCAGACACGTTGGGCGTAAAAATGCACCAGGCTGGAGGACTGACACGGGATGGATCATTTTTCTCAGGAGCTCTTCATTCAAAAAGCATGAAATTTATACACAATATACATGGATATGACATATAAACATCGGTATTATTCAATATTATCCACATCAATTTGTGCGGCTTTATACCAGAGCGAAAAAAATGCTTGTATTCCCTGCCTGAACCAGATTTTATCTTGATCGTGTAGCTATTTCTTCGCTGCATGAATCAATCCTTCATCATCTGTAAACTTTGTCCAAGAGTGCATCGTTAAGTGGATCAAATAGATGAAAATCAGAGGGTTCAAAATATGGACTATAGGGTGGATGGGGTAGTACAGTCCAACCCAACTTGATGATTGCTTCCCATGTCGCCAGACTTGTGTGAGGGCGCACATTGTCGTGAAGGAGAAGCAGGTCTGCTGGATTCTTGTGCGGCCAAACTCTAAGAAAACGTTGACTGATTGTTTCTTTCAATGTCTTAATGTAAGCTTGCAAATTGGTTGTCTCTCCTTTGGCATAACATCCACAAGAATCACACATTCAATGTCCCAAAAGACAGTGATTATGACCTTTCCAGCTGAAGGAGTTGTCTTGAATTTCTTTCTTCGAGGTGATTGCGGATGATGCCACTCCGCTGACTGTCTTTCTGTCTCAGGTTCAAAATGATGTGCCCAAGTTTCGTCACCTGTAACGATCTTAGCCGGACTCCGTGGCCAAAGGCTTGCGAACGCGGTTCGTGAGCCGCTTACCAGGCGTTCGAAACGCAGCCGAGTCCGATTTGTGCAGCAGATCGTGTCGCGTTGTGTTATAACGTGTTGGTGTGGGAGCCGGTCGTTCAGAAAGCAATGGCAAACTACTGAACGTAAAATTTGTCTAGTTCATCAACAGCAGCCTGAAAAACACTGGTGTTGACTGCAACGTCCTGCAAGGGATATCCAAAAAAAAAACAAAAACAAAAAAAAACAAAAAAACCCACAAAAACACGATATTAGCTAAAAAGTTTTCTCCGTCAGTATTGAAACGCTCCAACAGAATAAGTTGCTTTCCTTTGCAATCGGTAGTCATTTATTTGTGCGACTTCATTTTGTGCAAATCTAAGAAAATCCCAGAGTTTTTATAACTGCATTTACGCTACCACTGCTGACTGACAGCTGTAAGGCTAATTTTTGAGCAGTGATTCACCTATCAGTAAGAATAATGCCCTCAGTGCAGTTCAACATTTCTCCGGAGGTAGCTGTGGCTTGACGTCCACAGCGCGGCCACTCAAGCAGCTCCTTATCTCCACTTCCTGATTCTTTTATTCTCTGAACCCATGTCGATTGGAAATCTTCCATACATACTACATAGACGCGTGTGAATGTTCTCAACCATTTCCTTCTCTGCAACGAGAAATCCTATCACTATTCGCTGCTTATAATGTAAGTTGTTGACACGCTCCATTTCAACGGTTTAGGGTAGCCATATTATTTGGCCGGTTGGGGTGCAATTTGGTGTATACAAATCAGCACTAGGCATATTTGAAGTGTGCAAGATGTCATGCTTCTATCTTCATTAAAAACTAAGAATAAACAAAAACGATGTGGTGCATTACTTTCTGAACCACCCTCGTATCTATAAGGGGCGTTCATTTGAAATGCGTTCGCGCCGCACCGCCCGTAATTGCGTACGTTGAACATGATCATGTCATTGTCATGTGATAAGTACTGACCATTTAATAAAAGAGCACGTGCTTATCGTCCCATGATGCATAGGCTCTGTTTCTTACCGTTGAGAAAATGGACACGTTGATCCAAAATCCGTCCAAAGAAGCGCAGAAAGCGGTGATTCAGTTTCTTTCATTTGAAGGGTATCGACCAGGGGAGAGTTATCGAAGAATGCAGGCAGCGTACGGTAACAAATGTGTGTCGAAGACAACAGTGACAGACTGGGTACGAATGTTTCGGAAAGGACGTCAGTTCACGACAGATCTTCGACGGCCGGGTCAAGCGCATATTGTTGCAACAGAAAAAACCATCGCCAAAATTGATGCAGCTGTACAGATAAACCGTCGTCGAAGCATGAGTTCGCTAGCGAAAGAATTTGATGTGAAAATTGGGACAATTCCAAAGGTCGTTCGTAAGAAACTCCAATATCGGAAGGTGTGGTCACAGTGAGTACCACGGATGTTGACCACCAAAAAGAGGAACGCATGGGATGGTGTTTGAACCACTTGCTGCGTTACAGAGTGGAGGGTGATGCATTTCTCTTCCGCATAGTGGCAGGCGATGAATCTTGGTGTCACCACTTTGAGTCGAACAGCAAAAGAGAGAGAGCATACAATGGAAGCATGCTGGATCACCAAAAGCCGAAAAATTCAAGTTACAGGTTTCCGCTGGTAAGGTTGTGCTGAGCGCATATTTTGACCATGAAGGGCTATTGTTGGCCAACTGTAAAGAACCTTGGGTCAACATCAACTCTACCCACTACATGCAAACACTAGACAATCTGCAAAAAGCCATAAAGATTAAACGACCTGGTATGCTTTCTCGCGATGTGATTTTGTTGCACGATACTGCTCTTCCGCATGTCGCAAAGATTGTGCAGGAAGCATTAGCAAGGAAGAAGTGGGAAATTCTGCAACATCCAGCCTTTAGTCCTGATTTGTCACCATGTGATTTTCATTTGTTCGGACCTCTAAAAACAGCTCTCAATCTTCACACAGATGCAGACGTATTGAACGCGGTAAATACTAGGTTCAGTGAGCAACCACAATCCTTATTTTCAGGACGGCATTCGCCGCCTACCTAAGCAATGGGATGCTTGCCTGAATGCCCACGGCGACTTCTTCTTACCAACCCATGGTGCATAATTAATTCAAAATGCTTTGATCAATTCTACCACACCTGTTAATGTTTCTATCATGCTTTTGTAATAAAGCCATTGGAACGGGTTTCAAATGAACGTCACGAATAGTTATCTCCCTAAGATCCACATTAGGGATTATGTTTCTTCTATTGTGCGTAGGCACCAATCAATTAAGGTTGTATTTTATTAGTAATTGCTTAGCAGTCCTCAGTGTTTCTGACCAGAAAAAGCATTACTTATTTATCGTTAGTGTTAAATATACTTTGCTTGATGTTAAATTAAATTGATATTGACTTTCATTAATTTCCCAGTGGTATGGAAAAATGTTACTGTGCTTTTGGATTCTCATTTTCATATTTGCCTATTCCACAATTTTTGTCTACATTGCGATCTATATAGGTGCATTATTCCACCTCTGGAAGTGGGATTACTCAAAAGGAGATCGGGTTATCACTTATGTGTCAGCATTAGGCGAAACAATCAGACCCACATGCAATAAATGCACTTTTATTTGCAGACGACCAGTGCCTGTTTTACAGCGGCGAAGGCAGACAATGCACCAGAAACACTATGAATATAAATACAATTAAAACTGAAGTAATGCAGGTTAGAAGATCTTCTGGTCCACTAAATATAATGATACATGGTATATCTCTAAAACAAGTTAGAGAATATAAATATCTAGGAAGTATGATGACAGACGATGGCAGAATAGACGTAGAAATTGAAATCAGATGTCAAAAGGAAGTGCGATTATATATCAACTCCACCCATACTGAAACATCCAAATATACCTATGTCCGCACAACGACAGATAATAAAAAGCATATTTACACCAACCCTATGCTCCCAATGTCAGACTTGGAAATTATCCAAATAATATTTAGTCAAAATCAACACCTATGAGATGAGATGCTTGAGACGAGCTGCCAACATAACTATCCGAGGCCGAGTAGAAAATGATATGATCAGACAGGCAGTGGGATCAACACCTGTTGTCACATATACTGAAAGACAGAATAGCAAATGATTCGATCATCTCATTAGAATGCAATCACTCGGAAAGCCATTATTCAGTGCAACCCACCAGGAGCTGGAACATCAACTATTCCTTCCGGCGACGCTTGACAGTAATAATGGGAGATGATGATGATGATGATGATGATGATGATGATGAGGTTGATTGAACTACATTAAAAATTCATCACGATACATCGGTTCGTCATATAGTGATGTTTGCAAAACTGCGCCTTGCAGATAGTTAAGAAATTCACACACAAGACAACAAAACGAAATATCACCCCTTTACATGATTCATTGAAGGAATATATAAGGTTGTGAATACCACCCCATGGGAAGCACACTCAAAACTTAGCCATTGATGTCTCCAATTAACCTGACGCTGAACGGTAATACAAATGTAAAGAGTAGAAGGAAAAGATGCATGCTTTCATCAACAACGTATTTTGTCATTTATGTATAATGCGGATTCTATGCGCTATCGTTTATCTCTTCTTTTGAAATCGTAGAATCGCTCCGACGTACCCAATTGTAATATATGAGCCTCACATTACTCTGTAAAATAAATAAACAGGAAGATTCCCTTTTCACAGCTTTAGGCTTATGAGCCATATGGTGTTTTTGTAGACCTATGGGTACTCAAGGAATGGTGTCATCCATGGCTGATGTATTCAATATCAGGCAGGCCGCATTTACTCCCCATAAAATTTCGTGGTAGCCATTTTTAGGCTGAGGACAATTAAATAAAAAAGGAACTATATTCTTATCTGGGAGGAGTAGATCACGCGGAAGGGAACTGCTCACAGCATTTTCTAATACTGTATTCACGAAGTCCTTAGTATTTTACATCTCTATTGTGTCTCTAACAATAGGTCAACACAAATACTTATCCATTAGGCTATCTACATAGTCAGTTCCCTACCTACCTACCTACCTACCTACCTACCTACCTACCTACCTACCTACCTACATACCAGCCTGTCTGCCTGCCTACCTACTTACCAACCAATCCATCAAATAACCAACCAACTAGCCAACCACTAAACCAACCAACAAACCAACCGACCAAATAAACAATCAACAAACCATCTACCCTCCTGTTTGCCTGCTTGATTGTCTTCCTGCCTGCCTTCCTACCTACTCAACAACAAATCGACCATCTACATGCCTGCCCGCTTGCTTACCTACCTACCTGCCCACCCACCCACCTACCTACCCACCCACCATTCCACCCATCTACCTACCTACCTACCTACCTGTCTGCCTAACAACCTTATTACTTACCAACTAACCAACCAACCAACCAACCAATCAAATATCCAACCACCACCTCAACCAACCAACTAACCAACCAACTAACCAACCAACCAACCAACCGACCAACCAACCAATCCAACCATCTAGCAACCAAGCAAGCAAGCAAGCAAGCAAGCAAGCAACCAAGCAACCAACCAACCAGTCAACCAACCAACCAGCAACCAACCAGCCAACCAATCAACCAACCAACGAAACCAACCAACCAGCCAACCAATCAACCAACCAACCACCAACCACCAACCAACCAACCAACCAACCAACCAGTCATCTACCGTCTCGATTGCCTGCTTTATTGCCTGCCTGCCTGCCTGCCTGCCTGCCCACCTACTTACCTACTCTAACAATCAATCGGATCATCTACCTGGCTGGCTGCCTGCATGCCTACTGGCAAGCCTATCTGCCTCCCCGCCTACTTATCTACCTATTCACCCATCAACTTACTTATCAAACACGCTTAATTTCACACCTACCTTTTATTTAATCTATATGTCAGTATATCAAACATAAGATCAAACAAGTTTTCATCTGTACACCGAATATCGACTATAATGATGATTCAATTTGACAACTTATTTTCTATCCATTTCCTAACGCCCTGCTCGTTGTTGCATCCCTGTCTCACCCTGCCTACAATAAATTTGCACTCAAAACATGAACACAACGCTCTTTTGTAATTATGCTTATATGAGTATTTAATGGTTGTGTTTATGGATTCATCCAACAGTTCAAATCACATATGAGGATGAGGATAAATGCAAAGCTTTAAGTTACAAGGATACAAGATACAAATTTTGCCATACAAGCAAGCCACGCGAAAGCAGCTCAGGTACAGTTGTTAAATAACCCATGTAGTGGTTAATGGTTAGTGAATGTTCGACATTACATCAACTCTAGCTAATAATCCGTTGAAGCTCCTCCTATCTCAGCAGATGCCATAATGTTTACCTGACGAATGTTTCAGTAATTGTGTTTTGTGTGTGCATATCCTTTACAGGACATTACTGTCAACACCAGCATCTTTCAGCTGTATGTTGATTTCTTGGCAAGATTACAGCTCAAGTAGTTTGCCATTGCTTTCCTGAGCGGCCGGCTCACATACCCCGTAAGTTACCGATGCGATTCGAACCACTGCTGATTCTCACCGTCATCACGTTACCCACGAGAGTATACGAGATTACGGAGAAAAGTCATAACCTCTAAGCCACGAAGCCGGCTTTCAGTAATAACATGATTATAAAACATCGGATTTGTCCACTCCTTGTTCCTTATTGCTGGAACTAACCTCTGAAGTCGCAGTGGGACCGCCTGATGGCGAAGGACATTGGTAATAGGGAAAGCTAATCCACACACACAAATCAGTCCAGTGTACTAGAAGTAGCAGTACGTATATAGACTACGTACGCTTGAGTTGAAAGCAAGCGAACACAATTTTCTTTACTGGAATTACTTAAATTCAAATGCAAGCATTCTTAAATAGATTGGTTTGTCTGTTACTGTGTTTTTAACCAACAGTAGTTTATAGTGTTGCAGTTCATAAATAGTTTAAAACTAACTCGTAGTCTTCAACCAGCAGTTCATAGATAGTTTAAACCAGCAATAGTTCAGGGAGCCTGAGGTGTTTCCAAGGCACCAGGGCCAGGTTCTATACTGGCCAAGACCTACTAACACGTCTTAGTCGTGCGTCCTGGGGAACAGATCCCTTCGGAGTCTGGCTAACGTAGTAGGATCGCTGATTCTTCCGAAGTCGGAGAGTATCTGCCTGCACGGCGAGGAACCACCAGTCTGCACACCAATAAGCCAGACATGGGACAACGGATACTCACGCAAACCTCAGTCAGGTATGACATCACATCGATGTTGGACAACAGGATGTCTTCATCTGACATACAGGACCTTGCGCTGGAGTTCATAGCCAGCGAACACAAGCAAGCAAGCAAGCAAATAGTTAGTAGTCTTTAACTAACAGTCGGTGACATATAGTCACAGAGCTCACCTGTCCTTTGTGAGTGCTTCAACAATAGGTGATTTTGAAGCCAATAGATTTGCTCGCCCATTGCATCAAACCCGAAAACTAACAAAAATAAGTGGGTACTTCCAGAGAGACATTTGATAAACGGGGAATATAAACACCCCAAAAGGAAAACGGGAAGTGAAAAAGAAATGAAAACGGAAGCGAATGATAGATCCAAATAACAAAATTTAAAAAGTTAAAAACCATATGGTAGAGAAAATATATACATAAAAAATAAGAAATACGAAATACATTTATATAAAAATTAAAAAGAAAAAGGGGGAGGGTGTCATGAAATACTGAAGAGTTAACGATTCCCAGATGGACGACTGTATACCCGACTAACCAGGTAGGAAAAGGGTTAACCAACAAAGGAGTGACCAGGCGCATGAGTTTCTAGGTCAAGACCCAGAAGGAGGCTAACCGCGCAGGTAAAACTGTCGCGTGGAAAAATTGGTTTTGCGACTAAGGCAGACAGCATTATCGGATAGCATATTGCGGTCTGAATGTATGAAGAATGGAAACGGTTCAGAGCGGTAATTTTCCACTAATCAATGATAATGCAGTCTGGATGTGAGGTGTCCAGCAATGTCAAGGACTATGCGGCAAAATTGACCGATAAAAGAGTGGCTACGTCTTTGTGAGGGAGAGTGTGTTTCTTACGTTTCGGGAGAGAAGGATTATGGAAAGGGATGTGCGGCGTTCAGAAGAACGTTTGTGTATTTATGGTGCATTAGTACTCCCAATTCAGTAAAGGATGTTTATAAGGTATAAATATATTAGCTATAGTTTAGGATATGAATATAGATGTGCGTGAAGTGCATTTAACATTACTTTCTATTAGTAGGGATAGTATAGACGATTAGGTGAATCTTCTATCCTATGTCAGAGTGGGTTTTTTCGGAAGCCTTTTCATTTCGGCTGGAGGAAAAGGACACTCACATAGGAGAGAAGAGGAAGCAGACACAGATCTCATTATTAAATGTATATCACACAGGTTTCCATACCAGTGCGGGACTTATCAACTAAGAGATTACACAGATGGCTGTGGTCAAGATCACCCAGTGTTGATAATCCACAAGAAAGCACTTTAAAGTAATAAAGCACGACACTTGTGCATAAGAAAGGAAGGAAAAGAAGTGGCATCTTAATAAGTCAGGAGGACAGAGAATGGAAAATAGAGATCATACAAACTAAAGAAAAAAGACTCAAATTACTCAGTATCAAAGAGTTGCAAGGTGCATACAAAGTGCCTATATCAATTAAGTGTAGAACTTTTACAGGACAAAAATAGAGAACACTAGAAACTCGATGTGTTTTTCCAGGATGGAATTAAGAACGCTATAAGATAATAAAGACCATACAGTTACGCGGACAGCATATGGTGATCGGATTAAATACATTCATACAGTGGTGAACAATTTTTTCATTACAAAAAACGGATATATCTACCGACTCAAGCAGACGGAGCTGTCAGGGTGAGACCGTTCTGTATCTATGTCATGTCCTGTACTCTAGCTGAGAGAAGAGACGAGAGAAACCACGGAGACTATCTATCAACATCTTATCTGGCAGCCACACTAGAAGAACATACAAACTACATAGACAATATCCATACATACACCAGACATAGTTTTTATTAATAAATCTTTTATCTTATCGTTGAAAGGAACTGTTGTCGGAGTATGTGTTGAGGGAATAAGAGAGAGAGAGAGAGAAAGAAATAGATATATGGAAGGGAAGACAGAAGAGAGGAGTGTAGACCAAAGTCAGTCAATAATCCCAACAGATAATAAGTTTAAAGATGTGCTTGTTGAGTCCAGTCTTCTCTCGGGATTTTAACACAGGACAGAGGGGTGTGAGGGGGGTCAACAGGTGAAAACTTATGATATCGTAGTCGAGCTGACCGACGCCTGGAATAAACCCACTACCCCACCGTCGGCTCACAGTAAGTTTAAACATCTCGGCCTAGCTGACCTCGCTATACACGTGCAGACAGTGAAGTATTTCACCCAATTCTGCTTTACCGTCCTCTATATTATCGGTTTACGTGTTTTCCCACTATGTTAGGTTCATTGTAGAGTTAATATATTCTATTAGTGGTTACCTTTGTTGCTTATATTTCTTGTATTATTTTAACCAATTTGTATATTATTATGCTTCTTACATTCAGCATAGCTTTTTCTTCAGCAGGAAAATAGGCTATGTTTAGGTGAAGTCTCATATATTTTTATTGCAAACAATTGTTTTTTCATGTTTTACCTGACAAAGTCTTCAAGTCTATGGTAATATTAAGTAGTGTAATTGTCTTCACAGAACGATATGCTTCGGGTACATGAACTCATATTCTTACCTTACTTCTAAATACCTACCAACTTCTTTAGCTACCTGCCTGCCTGCCTGCCTGCTTACCCACCCACCTACCTACCTACCTACCTACCTACATGACTAATAACGTATTTGTCTAGCTGAATAAATATCTAGCTTATTACCAAACATCTACTCACTCACTCATATATTATACCTCTTCCATTCTACCATCCATCAATCTATTCATCAATCTATCCACCATTCACCCACCAATAAACCCATCAATCCACTAATCAAATCATCCATCCATCAGTCTATCTATCTATTCATACAGAAATCCACCCATGCAACCAACATTCCATCCAACTATCTATCAATTAAATCACCATCCATCCATCCATCCATCCGTCCATCCATCCATCCACCCATCATCCACCCATCCATCCATCCACCCACCATCCATCCATTAATCCATCGATTCTTCCATCCATCCATCCATCCACCCATCCAACCAGCAATATATCCACCCACCCTGTGGTGTGAAGAAAAAAAATAATAATGTATAGGGGATTTCCCGGGAGGAATGGGTTACCAATTCCTTCTGAATCAGCCAACATGAGAAAACCTGGAAAATGGCTCACGAACTCCTAAGTGTGGATCAAGACAGATAAGTGTAGTTTCCAACACTAAATATAAGTAGATAGCTTTTCCCATAGAAGGCTTAGTGAACTTTGGGAATTTACCGAGGACAAGGAGGAGTATTCTCACTCTGAAAATAAGATTTGCTCCCACGAGTTCTCCCAGCCACCTGTAGCTCACGATATAAGTTATAAACATTGTCTATTGTATCAACTGTAATAAACAAAATGCTGAACGAAATTAGAATTCGTGTTTTAACTCAAATAATATATTGGGACAAATAATAGGGTTGCGGGTATATCTGTGATCTTCAGTTTGAAAAAAAAAAATATGCAACACCACATGTTGCAAACAAAATGAAAAGTCAATTAAATATAAGATAGTGATGAATAAAGTACATCTAATTGATGATAATAAATGATATCAGTTTAAGGCGTGGATAGGATCCTTCACTTGAAAAAAAAATCCAATGAATGTGTGGGTTCACACACTACTAGTTCTCTTAAAAAAGTGTTACTGTCAATCGCTTTGCAGCATTAAGAACACTTCTTAAAATGTCTCTTCACCACAAATACTTCATCTCGAAATGATGAACAGCATAACGTAAAACTTCCTTGGGTGTAAGTACTCTGCTGTTTCACGAATATAACTGTGAATTTCCATAGGGTAATGTGATGAATAAGGATGGTTAATCTACCGTACTTGAATACTGAACTTGATACGAAAAGGCTTGACATTGTTGAGACCGGGTGGTCAGTCTAAATAGCAAGGATCTACTATTTAGGTTGACCAAAAGGTAAATTCCTCAATTCATCAGATATGATCAAGACCGTCCCGTGGTATATGTTCATGGTTCTGAACAATCAACAGTCATCAACAGACAAAGTAAGTATGACGAAGTTCATGATGTTAAAGCCAAAACACACCACCAATTTCTGGTAATATAAATGAAAATACTAACCGCATTTGAAAATAAAAAACAAAACCAAACGTCATCGTGAAGATAAAGAAAGGGGGAAGGGAAGATAAATGATGAAAAAGGGGGTTGATGCCACTCAGAAGTAGGATCACCAAACCCTCTTCTCTACCAATGCAATTTAATCAAACATCCAATGGAGTGTGACAGGGATCAACATCTATTCGTGTTTGATAAAGAAACGTCATGATGAGATAAGGGCGTCATTGATGAGATAAAACGTTAAGATAAGATATGACATCATGATGAGACAAACGTCATGATAAGACAAAACTTCATGATAAGATAATGACGTCATGATGAGAGAGACCTTCATGGTAAGATAAGGACGCCAGGTTGAGACAAAACGTCATGATAAGATAAAGACGTCACGTTGAAATCTCATCATCTCATGTCATATCTGCAAGACCGGGCAACACTCCCGTTGTATAGTACACTCACTTCATAATTACCCTTTCTTACTGGGGCAAATATCTAACATCTCCTCAATCAGTCAGAGAAAAAATAATGAATCAACATTTACATGTGAGACATTCACAAACGAGCAAATACATAGACCGTTTAATGATTAAAAGAAATAGTGATAGAATCATCAGGTAGATATTAATCTATCTCATAACATTAACAAAGATTCGATCACATGAACGTAATGGCCTTTCCTGCCTGTCTCCATTGAACAGGGGTTAAAGACGTTGTTCGAAATCCTGACCATTTTGAAGCGTTATAGTTGCACGAAAATTCAGTAATGAACTGAATTATGGCAATCACTCAGAAAGCATTTGGCAGAACACTGAACGTAAAATTCCTCTAGGTCATTAACAGCAATTGAACAATCTTGGCCTTGAGTGCAACGTCCTGCAAAATCATGCACCATATCTAACGTTCTTTTCCACGTGAGCAATAATCCCAGAAAAAGAAAAAAAATACATTCTCTCTCCCATTATCATAGCATATTCAAGAAAGATGTGAAAATGGAGAATCACATTGAATAAGTGCACCATAGTTCAAGATACACATTCAACAATTTCCAGAGCATGAAGAAGAATGCCTGTGATAAGCCTTTATCATAACAATTTCTATAGCATAAGGAAGAATGCGCGTGATGTGCATTTATCAAGAATAATTTCTACAGCATAAGTAAGAATGCTAAGTGATATGCGTTTATAGTGTAACGCCATTCCTTTAGCATATAGAAATATCATTCACAGGAGATGGAACTTAAGCATGGTAAAATCAGCAGTGGAAAAACTGTTTAATCTGCAGAATCAGATTCCCAAAAAGCGAGGAAATCAGTTTATATTTTCTCAGTGAAACGTTGATTTCACAGCTGCACAATTTTATTACATTTCATCAGGCCGTCATAATATGTTTGTGAAATGATGAGCTTACTTTCGAAGAGAACACAAGGCCAAATAAAATAAAATCCAACTCGAAAAAATCACAAACGATGTGTCTCTCAGTAATCACATCTTCAGAATGCCGATATCGGATTCAGCCGATGTTAGCACAGACCTTTAGACGCTAAGCTCTCCTTTGTCAGCCAATCGGATATCTGTATCGCGACGCTGCGTTGTGCTAATTAAGGTTTACACGTTCTAGAATCTTCCAGACTGTTATCACTTGAAGTTAAATATAGCTCTGATGAAATCAGTCCGTTTGTGCCAAAAAAGGAAGGTACATTTCCGACCTCACTGAAATACTGTGGTGATGATGATTATGATATATCATTCATATGGCTCCCTTTCAAGACAGTTCTACCTGGGGAGAACTGGAGTGTCAGTCATCCACACTTTTCTGACTCCTCAATTTGTCCACATTTCCTCTCGGTTTTCTACGACCTCTGAATCAAGTACTTTATCAGGAACTGGATTTCTACTGAGAAAAGTCTGCTCTAACAATCATTTCGCCAGGTAAATATTCAATCTGGAACGAATATGGTTGCAAAAGCAACGACCATCTCATCAGTCTTGCATTCAGGTTCCGTGAAGCTGCCAGAAACATTAAGGGTTGATGGTTACATTGCACTGCGAAATGCCTTCCATACAAATAAGCCTAAAAATGTCTCCAGCAACCAGAAACAGTACTGAGTGCTAATCTTCCTTCCATTGAGAAAATTTAGCCCTAATTATTTTGTTGCTTACATCCGTTCGAAGAATGAATGATCGTTTGGGATCTGGTAAATAAAGAACTGGTTTTGTAGGCAATGCTTCCTTGAGAGCTGTATAAGTTTTCTCACAGTCAGCCGACCATATGACCTTCTATGGATTTCCTTTCCTTGTAAGATTAGTTAAAAGAGCTGTCCAAGGAACTGTTCTTAATGTATCTCCGATCGAATCCGCACAAGAATACGAATGATCTAACATCCTTCTTGGTTCTTGGACATGGTGCTTTTCGTAGCCTCTCAATATTCCCCTCATGAGGTGTCACGAATCCTTGAGATGCCCTATGACCAAGAATATCCAGTTGTTGGAAATCTATCTGACACTTCTTTGTTCGTGCTAGTCAAACCACCTTCATGAAGTCGTTTAAAAAGAAGATGCAATGTCTCCACATGTAACTCAAACGTGTTAGTAGCAATTAAAATGTCATCCATAAAGTTGCTAATAGCAGGATAATGTAATGGGTCAAGCAATTTCCTCATCATACGTGTAAAACCACTCGGAGCATTACTTAAAACGGAAGTACATAGAACTCATAGTGTCCATCAGGGGTACTGAAGGCAAACCATGGTCGACCTTCTCGTTTCACTGGAATCTGATAATATCCCTTGCAGAGATCTATCCTGGTCAAGTATTTGGCTTTGTTGAGACTCACGAAGAGCTGATTCTGATCAGGTAGAGGTTTAGCCTGAAATTCCGGTATATCATTGAGCTGTCGATAATCGATACACAATCTATGTTCTCTACTGGGTTTCCTCAACAACACCCCACTTGCACTGTAAGGTGACTCAGATGGCGATATGATTCCAGATGAGAGCATTTACCGGATCTCTTCTCTCAAAATATTCACTTGGGCAAACAGGACTGGGTAAGTGTTGACTCTCACAGGAGTAGGGACAGTCAACTTGTGTCGAACACCACCAAATTAGTAAGTCCTGGCTTGATCGTAAATACTTCTGCATAAGTAGCTAAAAGATACCGAATCTGCTTCTTTTGATTCTTTGTTAATGTAAGACTAAAGTCTACATCTTGAAAAGTTTCTTTTGCTTGCAGTGGGTACTCCCCTACCATTGTTTCCATGGTCTTCCTCTGTAGCCACTGCCAATGCCATCGGATATGCTGTCTCGGTAGAAGGCCTTTCATTGTATTTCCTCAAGAGGTTTATGTGAAAAATCTTCAACTTGCCTCTGGTAGAAATGTTATAATTAGTGCGAGAAAGTTTCTCAGTCACTTCATATGGTTCCTTAAACCCGATCGGCAACTTATTATGACTAGTTGGGAGAAATAACAGCACTTTATCTTCAACCTCCAACTCTCTATCCTTTGCTTTCTTGTTGAAATGGCGAGCATTTCTACGTCGTTCTTTTCGTAGATTGTCAGACGCCAATCTCCAACCATGTCGTAGACATTGTTTCAACTAAGAAAGCATTTGGCAGAACACTGTAAACTTCTTCTAGGTCATTAACAGCAATTGAACAATGTTGGCGTTGAGTGCACGTACTGCAAAATCATGCACCATATATCTAACGTTCTTTTCCACGTGAGCAATAATCCCAGAAAAAGAAAATTGCATTCTCTCCCCCATTCTTATAGCATATTCAAGAAAGATGTGAAAATGGAGAATCACATTGAATAAGTGCACAATAGTTCAAGATGCAAATCCTGGTCCATGGCGCATCCACCTTCCACAGTGGCCTTACATGTGAACTTGTCAGCCCGCTCATTTCCTTGTACACCCTCATGCCCTGGCACAAAATGAAACTAATCTTTGCCAGCCGAGTCCGCTCCAGAGCCAGCAACCACTCTCTTCGGATCCACCCTATCTCTATCTCCTTGAACATGCTCAGTGAGTCGCTAAGCAAACATGCCATAGTGAATGTCTGTCTCGAGCCATGTTATTGCTTTACTTACTGCCATGATTTCCATAGTCAGGCTACTTGTGGTCAACGCAAAAGCAACAACATCCTCCTTCACAATTCTCCTTCCGGCCGGAGCCGTAAAGGCCCATGAACTTCTCACTCGTCGAACGACCGACCCATCTGTGTAAATGACAGCATCACCGTCTAACGAATTCTCGAAGATCAACGCTTGAACTTCCGCCTTCACAGTAGCTAGATATTCTTGTCTGCATTTTCTGTCTAGGTGGATGCAAACTGAAAATGACGCTACAGAAATATGTTGGCACTTGTACCTACTCATCGCCAGGTTCTAAGTCCTCAAGTGAACACACCTGTTGAAGAATGTCTTAGGCTTGACCCATCCACGACCTTCCTCTTTTTAACCTGCTGTCCTTTACTTTCTTAATTTCACTATGCAGTGGATGTTGTGTGTTTGCATTGACTTTGAGGTAGGCACGTCCTCTGCAAATTTGTATTCTGTCTTCAATGGTTGGAAAATCAAGAAGATAGCGCATCGCTCTGCATGATGTATCTCTTGTATATCCAACATACAGAACATACGCATTGCTTCGTTCTGTATCCTTTCCATCCTTTCCATCTGTTTACGGCTGGGAGTCAGGATCGCCATCGCATACTCAAAAATAGACATGACCAGGCTCTCTTATAGAAGACATAGATGGCGCTGCTCACAGTTTGCTGCCGCCATCACCCGCATCGCAGCCATACCCCACTTGGCCCATGTTATCACCTGGTCTACGTGCTCATTATAAGCAAGGCTTCAATCAAAACGTATCCCTAGGTTATTAATTGACTGCGTTCTTTCCACAGTCTCTGAACACAGATATACAGGTGGTGTTGGAGTGTTGAAAATATTGTCATGTCACTGCTGCCTTCGTTGGGTTGACCATTGCCCCAGATTCCACACACCAAGTGCTTATGCGATTTAGTTCGGATTGTAGTTCCACAGCAACCTGATCTCTATCCTTACCCTCACGATACACTAACACATCGTCGGCATATGACAATGTCTCTCCCGGTCCAGTGATCTGCTCTCTGGTAATTCTCACAGTGTAGGCGTTGAAAATCAGCGCCCGGAGATAATGGTGATCCCTGTGGCAGGCTCAGACATATTGTTGATGGTTCCAAAGTCCAGCTGCCAAATCTAAAATCTACTTTCTGTTGGAAGAGGGCTACAGCGATCCAACTAAGGAGGAATAGACTTATCTTGAGATTAAGCAGCTGAAACATTTTAAAAAATCCAACGGGACTCTTTTGTACGCATTCTGAAGATCAATCGCCGCAGCACATGTTTCAATGCCTGAGTGGAAACCTTCATAGACATCATGGACAAAAACTGCTGCGTTGTTTTCTCTGTTTGGACGATACCCTCCAAGAGTAGGTGGGAAACAACCTTGCCTCTCTAGCTGGCTTGATATTTTCCTGGCAATTAACTTCTCCAGTAGCTTGCCTATTGCATTTTGCATGGTTATCACCCGGTATCCCTGAATTTTTGTGTGGTCTTTGCTGGCCTTGAGTGCAACGTCCTGCAAAATCATGCACCATATATCTATCGTTCTTTTTCACGTGAGCAATGATCCCAGAAAAATGAACATTTGCATTCTCTCTCCCATTCTCATAGTACACTGAAGAAGGATGTGAAAATGGAAAATTACATTGAATAAGTGCACACTAGTTCAAAATACAAATTCTTAAGAACAACCTCCACAGCATGAAGAAGAATGCCTATGATATGACGTTATCAGAACAATTTCTATAGCGTAAGGAAGAATGCGCGTGATGTGCATTCATCAAGACCAATTTCTACAACATAAGGAAGGATGCGCAATGATATGGGTTTACAGTGGAACACCATTCCTATAGCATATAGAAATATCATTCACAGGAGATGAAACTTAAGCAAGGTAAGATCATCAGTGAAAAACCATTTTCAATCTGCATAATCAGATTATCAGAAAGCGAGGAAATCAGTTTATATTTTCTCAGTGAAACTTGATTTCACAGCAGCACAATTTTACATATAGACAGCATGTTACCTTTATTATATTTCACCAGGCCGTCATAATATGGTTGTGAAAGGGTGAGCTTACCCCTGAAGAGAACACAAGGCCAAATAAAATAAAATTCAACACGGAAAAACCACAGACGATGTGTCTCTCAGTAGTCACATCTTCAAAATGCCGATATCAGAATCAGCCGGTATTAGCCCAGACCTTTAAATGCCAAGCTCCATTAGGTCAACCGGTCGGATAACTGCACTGCGATGCTGCGTTGTGCTGATTACAGGTTGACACGTTCTAGAATCTTCCAGACTGTTGTCACTTGAAGTTAAATATAGCTCTGATTAAATCAGTCCGTTTGGTAGCAGATGTGTGCCAAAAAGTTAGGTAAATTTCCGACTTCACTGAAATATTGTGGTGATGATGATAGATGTATCACACATCCACCCACCCACTCATCCACCCACCCATCCATCCATCCATCCATCCATCCATCCATCCATCCATCCACATTTAACAGTTTAATCGTTCTACGATGATGCATTCTCAATTGACGATATAATCAACATCTCATAATGTCATATTATATCTCGCACTGCGCGAGAAGTTATTAAGAAGTTATTATACATTTATTAAGAAAGGCAAATGTGTTACTGCTAAAAATATGAATTTAAATTAATGATAAAGTGTTTACTGTTTTTGTCTTCCTGTGTTACAAATAGCTGGAGTGCAAGAATTACACCATGCAACTTGCCGTGATCAATTCAAAGGAAGAATTTGAGTACTGGCGACAATACTTCAAAAAAAATCATGAGAAAAACGAAATTTGGGTTGGAGCTACATATAATCAAAGCCAGAAAGGTTGTTGCACATTACACACTAGTTTGTTTGAAAGCGCAGTAACAATATGAAAACATGTTTTCCTTATATCTGCCTGCCTGTCTGCATGCCTGCCTGCTTGCATGCCTACCTACCTATCTAATTAATAAGCTACCTAACTACCGTCTCCTACCTACCTACCTACCTACCTACCTACCTACCTACCTACCTACCTACCTACCTAATACCTACCTGCCTACCTACACACCTAGTTACCTACCAACCTAACTACCTACCAACCAACCAACCTACCTGCCTACCTACCGACCTACCTACTTACGTATCTACCAATACACTCATATAATTAAGTCCGTTCATACGTCTATCTGTCTATCTGTCTACCTGCCTATCTGTCTATCTGCCTATCTGAAAGAGCTTAAATATATAATAGTATTTATTATCATGTAATTCTGATGACTTGGTGGCCATGGGTTCTACCCGCAGCTTATTCAGATTAAAAATAAAATTGACACTACTTCCCAGCTCAACCCGGCCTAAACTGGGTAGCAAGAATGTGTTGGAAGTAAACGCGTCCGGCGTGATATCCACCACATCACTCACCCACTCCCGATTATTCAATACACATGAGAGTCTTGCACCGTATGCCGACGCCCTAAAGCGCGTAAACGGTGTCTTGATATGACTAACCTATTTATGACCATGTAGTGCTAGTTCCTACTTTCTTGACTTGACTAACCTCTTTATGACCATGTAGTGCCAGTTCCTACTTTCTTGACTTGACTAACCTATTTATGACCATGTAGTGCCAGTTCCTACTTTCTTGACTTGACTAACCTATTTATGACCATATAGTGCTAGTTCCTACTTTCTTGACTTGACTAACCTATTTATGACCATGTAGTGCCAGTTCCTACTTTCTAGACTTTACTAACCTATTTATGACCATGTAGTGCTAGTTCCTACTTTCTTGACTTGACTAACCTATTTATGACCATTTAGTGCCAGTTCCCACTTTCTTCAATAAGCATTAGTTTCTAGGAAGCTACCTAGATAGGAACCGGCGCTGTGGTGAAGGGGTTACGGACGCATTTCGTAATCCCGTATATCGCGGTCGAAACACAGCTGCGGGCGATTTGGCAGCAGACCGTCTTGCGATGGTTTTTATAAAATGGCATGAGTGTAAGTCATTTAGAAAGCAATGGCAAACTACTGAAAGTAAACTTGCCAAGAAATAACAAACAGCCACAAAATGCTGTGGTTGACTGTGACGTCCGACAAAAGATATGCAACTAATTAAAAAAAACAAAAAAACAAACCTAGGCGGGTATTGTACGAGAATCAAAAAGTCAAGTAGTCTACGTTTGAAGAACAGTCGGCACTCCCATGCTCCCATGGTAACATACTTTTGGGGCTTAGATAGGTCTAATCAGTCACCTTCTAATCAAGATCTAATAGAAGTAGAAATATGGTTCCTGGGGGAAATACAAAGAATATCATGGACAGACAGAAAAACAATGGAGACAGTCCACTAAAAAAACAAAAAAAAAACATTTTGTAAATTGATTTGATAAATTAGACGTAGATAGTTAAAATATTTTGGGCACGTTCTAATGAGACATAATCTAGAAAAAATTGTGACAACAGCCAAACTTGAAGGGAAAAGGACAAAGGGAGGAGAGCAAAGGGAAGACAAAGAAGTACATACCTTGATGACTTGGCCTCATCGGGATAAGAACGCAGACCAGCTCAACGACTTTGGTGATCATATGAGATAGCGAACGATGACAGCTTATCAACACGACATAGGATGATGATAATTATAACGAAGACTAATTTACTTTGGGAATAAAACATGATAATATTGCTCTCCTCGACAGCGACGGACACACATCAAATAGATACATTAGATAACCCACAAGAAAGTCATGTAAAGCACACTTCACATCCTAACGATCGCCTCTTAAATCCACTCAATAATGACACTAAATTCGTATGCCACAATTACTCTGTTTAAATGTATGTTGTTCATGCGTCTTTGATCTTTGTTGAATAACACACATGCATAAATGACACGAGGGGCACTCAGTATGTTGTATATATTATCACAATTACCACAGCTTTTGTTTGGGACACTGGCGGAGACGTACCGATAAATTTCTTTGACATCACGAAACTAAATGTTACTAACGGAAACAATGAAAGATGCCTGCGAATATACACTAACCAGTTGCTAATACCTGTTGACTGTGTGCAAAAAAAAGGTACGTTTTATATAAAATTGCCACAAGACATACATAGTCTATGTTCTTCTTATTTAGTTCCCATCTTCAGTAGAATCTGCAATGTTGAATCTTAATTTATGTCTGTCATTTCCATTTGAATAAAATTGATGTATCATCATTTGTTGCTTGCACAGTTATTTAAAGCTTTCCCCACATTTATTTCTTTGTCTTCTTCTGCCTCTTGTGTCTAGTTTAAATCCACATGGCGCACATTTGTATATTCCACATCTTCTGTTAATATGTCCCCATTTATTTAACATGCTAACGTCAGGTCT
Organism: Cepaea nemoralis; assembly: GCA_014155875.1. Taxonomy (NCBI): domain Eukaryota; kingdom Metazoa; phylum Mollusca; class Gastropoda; order Stylommatophora; family Helicidae; genus Cepaea; species Cepaea nemoralis. The sequence goes on from JACEFZ010028113.1 coordinate 507,550, forward strand.
TAGTCAGATGTGACTGAGCTATAGGATGACAGTAAACGGTACTACCTGCTTTCTGTTAGCAGCAAATGTTGGGCTGCGTCCACTAAACCCAACATCTTACATTGTGGCAACGGCTTCGGGTGGAGGAGCGCAACTGGGAGGGTACAAGCCTTATCCTGGTACGAGGAAATGCAACCTAAAGACTAAATGTTATGGCAGGAAAGACCAGAACCTAAGCGATGGTCGGCAACTGGTCTAGGATGGAAGCTCCAGCAGTCAGAGAGTTAGAGCATTGCTTTGCTGTTACGGCAACATACACGGCTTGTCTTGTTCCAGACGTATTGGTGTTACCTTTCATCTGGAGTAAAATAGACAGGCCGAGAGAAGGATCATGCTGCAAGGGCTACACATTCTTCTTCTTCTTCTTCTTCTTCTTCTTCTTCTTCTTCTTCTTCTTCTTCTTCTTCTTCTTCTTCTTCTTCTTCTTCTTCTTCTTCTTCTTCTTCTTCTTCTTCTTCTTCTTCTTCTTCTTCTTCTTCTTCTTCTTCTTCTTCTTCTTCTTCTTCAGCGTCCCGAGACATTGAGGTTCTTTGCTGCAGATACAATCCGTCTCCATTCGTCTCTCTGGTTGACCTTCTGTTGCCAGTCGTTGATTCCAAGTGCTTGTAGGTATGTATGTATATTATCTCTCCACCGCCTTCTTGGTCTACCTCGGGGTCTACGGTCATTTATTTACTGAGTGTAAGCGAGTTTTGTTTCCCTATTATCTTCCATTCTTTCTATATGCCCCAGCTATTGTAGTCTATTAGCCTTCATGATACCAGTGATTAGCGGGGACTTAAACAGATCATAAATGTCTTTGTTACTTCTTCTTTTCCACTATCCACTTTGTGTATCCCTCTAATATGTACAAAGATGCGTCTTAAAACTTTGTTCTCAAAGGATTGTAACAAGGTTTCGTCTCCTTTCGTTGTGCTCCAGGTTTCAGAGCCATACAGCACAACTGGTCTGATCAGTGTTTTGTACACATGCTACGCATGGTCTCTAATTTCAGCCCAGTCTTTGTGATATAGAGAAGTATAGCTGCATTTTAAAAACTATAGTCTGTCAAGACGGTAAGGTGTCAGTCATTGATCTTGATGAGTGAACTTGTAACCACTGCAGGTAGCTATCAACTCTTCAGCCATTGCTTGCTTTTTTGATCTGTCCACAATTCTCTCAACATTCTTAACACACAAATTTCGACTTCCTTCAGTTTCTCTGCCATTTCATAACTCATTGTTCAGCATTTGCTTCCACGCAAATAGAAGACCAAACACACTCTTTGTCAGAGTGTTGGGGAATAGAGACAGGACATATAAAGGACAAGGAACATAATAGAGACAGGACATAGGCAGGGATGCAGTGATGTCATTGACAGGACATCTACAGGACCACAGAGATATGATAGACGGGACATAGGTAAGGGCGCAGAGATGTCCTAGACAGGACATCTACAGGACATTAGAGATGTCAGAGACAGGACATAGACAGGACCAGACCCAGTTATAAAAGGGGACACAAGTCTACGGGACTCTGTCCTGGATTGACCAGACAGCGTTACACCAAGGGACCCGACTCAACACGGGCGGACAGCAGTACGACATGACTGTTGAGACAGAACGGCTGTCACGAGAGACACGGGGTCCAGTACCATGTGGGCAACTGGCCAGCGTGAAGAGAGCAGACTGGGACTCGACGCTTTAGGGGAAGGACGCATGTGTTTCTGGAGCGAGTGTATAGACTTTGCGAGAGTGCTAGATGGCGTTTGCCATATTGAATATAGCGAGTATTTGAGTACAGGATTTGTGTGTGATTGCCTGAGTGCTATTATTGTTTGTTAGCCAGTACTGATGTATATATTGATAATATGTTGCACTAACTGCCCTATGTGCGTATCTTGACGATACTCAGGTTCTCCTGAATAAAATATTTAATACCACGTGCAAGACCGATAGTTTGTGAGTGCATGTGAAGGATCTAAGAATACCTGTGTCCGTGTGAGACGTTGACACTCTTCCTTTTCTTCTTCCTACCCCTCCTCTTTTTCTTCATCTACCTTTTATCTCCTTCAGCCATCTCTCACCAAGCTGTTCTATCTTTTGATATCTCCCATAGCTTGCTGTAATCTCTCCTCATAATTGTCTCTGTCTCTATTTCTCATTTACATGTGCTTTTAGAACTCTGGCTAATTGGGTCACCCTATAGGTTCCAGACCAGACAGTTTCTTGTTATACTTTCCACAGGTTTTCCGCATATGTCCTACCCAGCGGCCGCGTGTTGTCTGACCTCTTTATTCACTGGAAATGGTTTAGTTATATTCATGAGCCCTACATTGGTGAATCGGTAATATAATGTTAGTTTCATTATTCTGCGCAGGCACCATTTTATGAATGTTTGATTATGACACAATTTGCAAATGGGGTACCATACACTTTTATTGACGACGCAGAACTGGAGATAATAGACCATTTTACATATCTAGGATCAGACGTAGACAATAAAGTATCCCTATATCAGGAAATCAATATCAGGATTAGTAAACCAGCAACAACAGTGAGCACGTTAACAAGGAGTCTGGGAGGACAGGAAGCTTCCCGCCAAAACGACAGTCCTAGTCTATCAAGCCGGTATCCTTAGTATTCTTCTTTATGGCAGTGAAGTCTTGTCAATTTACTCACACCAAGAGAAACGTTTAAATAGTTTCATATGCGGTGTCTGAGAAGAATACTTGGTATTAAGTGGCAAGACAAAATCACAAATACTGAAGTATTGGAAAGATCGGATTGTGTGACGGTTTGTTCCATGCTCAGTCTTTAGACTTAGATGGATAGGACATATTAGGAGGACTGACGAAGATAGAATGCCAAAAAGACATCATTTGGTGAATTGCAGATGGATCGTCCTCTATTATGGTACAAAGATGTGTAAGCAGGACATGATTGCTACAGGCATTGCTATTGCACATTGGGAGCAAGTCGCCGCTGATCGTGTTGCAAGGAGGGCAAATATCAGAAATGGTCTGATCAGTCACATTCGCTACAGCCATGGGTTGTAGTTATTAAGCCTGTTTGAAGCACAATGTAACAAACTGTCGTCTGTCAAGACGGCAAGGTGCCAGTCAGTCATTCTGCGCAGACACATTTTAATGAATGTTTGCAGTTTATTAGTAATTCTTTTAGTAGATGTCATAGTTTCTAATCTAGACAGTAGTACTGATTTAACACTGGAGTTAAAATTCTAAGTGTGAAACAAGTTTTATTTTCTGTCGACTTCCACAGATTTCCTTGCGCAATGACCGCTCTTGTTGCCTTTTATATTTTTTTAATTGTCAAATTGCAGCATGTTTCCTCATCTATGTTTACAGTTCTGCCTTAATAGGTAAAAAAAATAGTTTCATATATTTTACAGGACGTGGCAGTCAGCCCCAGCGTGTATTTTCTGTTTGAGGTTTCTTAGCAAGTTAATATCAGTAGTTTGCCTTTGATTTCTGACCGGCACTCATACCATTGTATGAAAACCAAGACAAGGCCGTCTACTTCCAAATCACATGGAGCTTAGCTGTGTTTCGAATGCAATATGCGGGATAACGAATTGTATTCGTAACCCCTTCACCACAGAGCCGGTCTTAATAGATAGCCAGGTCTAAAAAAAAAAAAACATCGTATTTTCATTTGTTTATTATATTCTCATTGTTTTTGTCTTTTTCCTATACATTTTGAGTCCTAATTGTTGTGACCACTCTTCATGTGTTTTTAGTTTATCTTGTATCTTGAGTGGGGTAAAATGAAAGATCTCAGCGAAGTCCAGCTCATCAAGTTGCCTTGTCAGAGACATTGCCATCCATTTCTGTGCGGTAGTTAGCTTTGTTTTGAATAACGAAGACACAAACAATAGATTGCACGATTTATTGCCTGTCATATTTTACTGCATCTCGTCAGGTACATACAGGAGAAATGACACAACATAAAGCATAGTAATTAGATAAATCCTTCAAGCTGAAATATGCACATGTTTGCACAATAATTTCAATTCTCTACCACGGTAATTTAAAACTATCATGTCTTTCTCTTTGAACAAAACTGACCTAAGTAGATTAATCATGATGGCTTCTGCGAACTTTAACAAGCGACTATTTTGTTTGTTGAACAACATTTTTTCTATCAATCACGTGACCAGTTTCCAAAACGTGCATGCAGTTGATGACGTAGGAGGTTTGTGGTGTTTCGGTTTTGCCAGGTTCCCATCACCTGTGTGTAGTATCTTGTCAATTCAATTGGGTATGTGTTCTACCACCCTGTTGTTTAACTGCCTCTCTGTTCTGCCGATGTAAGTAGACTGGCACCTGCATGCAGTTGGATTTGGCTTACAGAGGGTCATGTTCTTTTACTACTGGGGCGGGAATAGGTGTGGGTTTACACCTAATAACTGGAGTTGCAGCACAGAGTGTTCGTCCAACTGCGGTAATGCGCCGGTTCCTATAGACGTTGCATTACGTTGTCCCCTCGAAAGTTTAGCTGGATAAATACCTTGAGTGTAGGGACTGAAGTTTCGTCGGGATTTGGTTTCGGCTGTTTTCAGTGGCGCTTTATAAATCCTGTGGACTACCCGTTCATGATGTCTTTATAACCAAGTCTAGCGTCTGTAAGGATAATAAAGGCGAGAAAGGGGAGCCCTCTTCTTATTTTAAAGTTTTGCCGAAGAACTCTGCATTTCAAGTCTTTATATGTTGTCTTATTTATCTTATACACTTTTCTTCTGACCAATTTCCAGATTATTTTCCTATCAATGCTGTCAAAGGCTTATTCATAATCCATGAATCTAGTATAGAGTGGCACATTCAGTTCAATACTTTGCTTTATTATCTGGTAAATGCAGGGTATTTTTTGAGCGGGAGCCTGCCTGTTCATCCCTTAGTTGTTTATCAATGTCTTCTTTTAATCTCTCCAGAATGATCCTCTTTAATAAAGTAAGCGGAGCAGTCAATAACATTATCCCTTTATATTGTTCGCACACCCGTAAATATGCCATACATGCATTCGTTCATAAGTGATGGAAATAAGATTTCTGAACTTAAATATGCAGATGAGTGCGATCCTCCTGTCAAAGAGTGCGAAGAGATTGCATTAGTATTATTGCTTGTTTAAAGACTGAATTTCAAACCTTGTTCTGAATATTAGAAAAACAAATAGTATCCTCTAACCAAACCACATGTGAACCGAAAAGTACAATCAAGATTTACTGCTCAATAATTACCAACAACGGGACAGTTCAGTAAAAAGAAGACTGGTCTTAGTAAGACAGCGGGCATGCAGCATTAAGAGTCCATGGCAGTATACCAGCAAACAAATGTAAGTAAAATGTTGAGAACACGCCTCTTTTCCGTGACAATATGCGGATGTCAATCATGGACCATTTTACAATTAATAAACAAATTCAGGTTTCTGAACTAGAAAAAAAAAGTTTATCCCATATGGCTAAGTTTCTTTCCTCAGCACGGAAAGCGTCATACAAAGCCCGAACTCCGTAGCTCCAGCGACGACCCCCAGAAGTCTCAGAAAAAATTCACTCGTGAACCGAAGGACGCGGCCCGGAATCGAACCCAAAACCTTCAGAGCCCGAGTCAGACGGCTTGGGCACTTCGCCATGGAGAATCCCTGAACTTGAATGGTACAGGAACATTTTTAGAATCATTTCTTCATCTTATCTCATCTCATCTTGTCCCTCTTGTAACTTGCGGTGTCGAGGTAAAGAAAACAGCCGGAGAGTACCCGTTTATGGGCTTCGTGTATTGAGATCCCCATTGTCTGCTATTTCCCCTGTCCATCGTTTACGTGGCCGGCCGCTCTCTCTGATTCCATTTGGTCTGTGTATCATTGTTTGTTGTGGTATACTGTTAGTTGGTAGTCTAGTTACATGGCCAAATCATCTAATTTGCCGCCTTCTGATAAAATATAGCGCTGCTATCCCCCCATCCCATTTTAGTCCTGATTTCTTCATTTCCGATTTTCTTTCTTCTTGACGCATTGCGTATTCTTCTCAGGAATCTCTTTTCTGCTGTTTTATTCTTACAATATCGTGGACTAAAAAAAAAGAATAACAAGACTGACATTCCACAAGATGTGAAAACCGCAGAAAACTGGCTCATATACAGCATCATATCACAGAAACTGGAATTCTTAGTCCACATTACACGCTGAAGGTCGACCGACTTTATGGTCACACATGTGATTAGGACATCCTGGACAAGAACATGTAAGAGGCAGGGAAACTGGCGAAGAGTGGAGACATTTTCCGGTGTTATCTGATAATAGCGACATTAAGCTAGCATTTGTTAGATGGTGACGATGACACGGATGTGTTCTAATATAGCTTATTGTAGAACACATGACAACATCATTGTTTCTTTCTTAAATACACACCTTCTGTTGGTTACTGATTGATATTTCTGTCTCTTGTTATATCTTGCTACTATCTCTCATGGATACAACATAGTTGACATCTGTAGTATGCACCTAACGAGATACACCAACAACATTTTAGCAATGAATTATACAACCTATCTTTTGTGTGTTCACGATATAAAAACATATATTGCGTCAAATGATGGTGTTCACACTACTACTACTACTACTACTACTACTACTACTACTACTACTACTACTACTACTACTACTACTACTACTACTACTACTACTACTACTACTACTACTACTACTACTACTACTACTACTACTACTACTACTACTACTACTACTACTACTACTCCTCCTCCTCCTCCTCCTCCTCCTCCTACTCCTACTACTACTACTACTACTACTACTACTTACTACTACTACTACTTACTACTAAAACTACTACTACTACTACTACTTACTACTACTACTACTTACTACTACTACTACTTACTACAACTACTACTTACTACTACTACTACTTACTACTACTACTACTACTACTACTTACTACTACTACTACTACTTACTACTACTACTACTACTACTACTACTACTACTACTACTACTACTACTACTACTACTACTACTACTACTACTACTACTACTACTACTTACTACTACTACTACTACTTACTACTACTACTACGTACTACTACTACTACTACTACTACTACTACTACTACTACTACTACTACTACTACTACTACTACTACTACTTACTACTACTACTACTACTACTACTACTTACTACTACTACTACTTACTACTACTACTACTACTACTACTACTACTACTACTACTACTACTACTACTACTACTACTACTACTACTACTACTACTACTCACAATAATAATAATAATAATAATAACAACAACAACGACTGTCATGACACTGTAACAGTGCACATTGCCCTTTCAGTCTCTCTATACTACTACTACTACTACCACTACTACTCACAATAATAATAATAATAATAATAATAATAACAACAACAATGACTGTCATGACACTGTAACAGTGCACATTGCCCTTTCAGTCTCTCTATGCCAAGAGACATCTGTAACTAGAACATCGATAACAACCGATGCAATGCCCGTGTATACAGGTAAGTCGCTACTAATTCTGTTATTTAAACCAACAGTATACTAACTGAAATCGAAGTAGACTATTAGTTAGCACATATGTTTACAAATATAGTGGTCTATAAAAAAAAAGTCGCTTAAAGTTGACAATTCATTGCACCGGGTTTTATCCTATATGACTCGGTCTCTTTCCAAAGCGTCGCACAAAGCAAGAACTCCGTAGGTCTAGCGACGACCCACAGGAGTCTCCGAAAAACTTCACTCGTGAACCGAAGGACGCGGCGTGGAATCGAACCCACAACCTTCGGAGCCCGAATCAAACGGCTTGACCACTTCGCCACTCTTTGTTCAACCCCATCAGTGGCAGGATTGGCTTTAAATTTGTGTTAAGTTTGTATTTTCGTATATTACCGGGGCCCATAAGGAAAACAAAGAAAACAATAATATAACTTACCATGCGTGTCGTAAAAAGCGACTAAAGACAATTGCCCTGAGACTTTTTACCTCATTCCTTAAAAAGACTTTATCTGCAACGTCTAATCAATCATGCATAAATCTACAAAGATATTGGATTGAGTTATTTGAGAGCCTAAAATATGATTGTATGGTTGTGCGCGCGCACACACACACACACACACACATCCACCACCCCACCCACACACACACACACACATACACACATCCACCCACCACCCACACACACACACACATCCATACGCACACACACACATCCACCCACCACCAACCCACCCACCCACACACACACATCCACCCACCCACCCACACACACACACATCCACCCCCCCTCACACACACACATCCACCCACCCTCCCACTCACCCACATACACACACAACCACCCACCCACCCACACCCACCCACACACACACACACACACACACACACACACACACACACACACACACACACACACAACATATGGCGGTGTTTGTGTTGCTGTTCTTGTTGTTGTTGTCGTCAAGAGGGGTTAGAATGATTGAATATTATCAACTCGCTAGCAAGTATATCGGCAGTAATGCTAAAAGAAATCTGCATTCTGAATGATTACTCTGGATAACTACTTGGGATGTGAATAAGTTTAACATGCAAACATTAAGAACGCTGAACAGTCTGATACTTTTATCCATCATATGCCATGCCGGTAAGCGTGGGCGGTCATAATTAGCCATTTCACTCGATCACCAGAGCCGTCGATCAGCCCAGTGTTCTTGTCTCGACCATGCCAAATGATCAAGCCATCCAGGTATTAACACTGGTGGAAGAAATTAAAAGACCCTATTTCACGAACTGAGACTATTGGTTAAATAGTGCGTATTGTCCTGGTTGTTCAAAAACATTTGCGTGGTATTAAACACGGATAATTGTTGTGATTAGGAAAGTCACTAATTCTAGTCCATTACATTTCATTGTTTATATCACCACCGATAAAGAATCGAATTAATGAAACTATTGCCTATGTAAGGTATTAACCAAACTCCATATTTACAATGTGGCTACTTAAACACAGATGTATCTACAACACAGAAAACCATGACAAATGTTGACACGACCTCAGTAATTATGGTGGAATCCACAACACAAGACATGTCGGATCCTGTGGAAACGGGTACATTTGAAACTACTGGTAAGTATAAAAACGTTTATTTGTTTTCGTTGTGTGATTATTTCAAAATTTATGAATTAATAATTCTAAAATTAAGTTTGTTAATTTCATTGATGTTTTTATTTGTGCTTATTCATATCAAATAAGCCAGTAAATAAACTCTTTGATACAACTAAAAGTCGATAATAGTAATAGTAACATCAAAGAGTAATGACACGGATACATGCACCATCAATTTATTGAGTTTGTTGCATGGTCTTTACTTGGCGTTGCAATCAACCCCATAATTTATGGGCTATTTGCGATTCACTAAGCAAATTTACTTTAAGTAGTTTGCCAATGCTTTCTGAACGGCCGACGCTCATACTATAGAAATCAAAGCGAAGCGATCTGCTTCTAAACTGCCTGCAACTAATTGCGAACTCCCCCCCCCCCCCCCCACACACACACACACCACACTCGGTATATCTGGGAATTGTGTAACCACATTCACCTAACATCCGGACTCCGATATTAAAAGACGACGAGTCAGATACTCGATCCCGTGACAAAACAATCCCTGGCAGCACAGTTGGCTTATTTGTTTAGTGACAGTTTCAATCTGCAGTCGGTTCAGAGGTTTAATATATGTCACCGTAGTGAACCGTACTTTTAATATGCTGGTTTTTCTATAGAGTTTGGAACAATCTGTTGAAATATCAAAAAAGAAAAGAATATGAATGGCCGACTCTTCTTATTGCACTTCACATGTAATTCAGGGGATGATGGAGAGGTCTTGATTCCTTCTAGTCAACAAGTACAGTTCACATAAACACATTGTATCTGGCATACTAGTTGGTGCATAGCCATTGTAGCGTTTTCTTAATGGAATCTCTTCAAGGAAACGATTATAGCTTCTTTGCTATCTTCATAATGAAACGTCACTCCTGTAGTACATTGACATTAAACAAGGCATATAGTTTTCCCAGTAATGTGGCATTTACTCATCCCGCTTAGTGTCCTTGACTCTGGACTCATGCCATTGGTAGTGTCCTATACCTTCGTGGAATTTTCTCTGACTCTGAAGCGGGCCTCCTCCCGACACAACACGTTTTCCAAAACTAACCAACAAGAACAGCTGAAACACGCTCACAACCTCGCCACGTGGTTAAGCCATCTAGGTATTTTCTGCTCTGTCTTCGCCTTGTTCTCTTCCTATCGATCTTGCTAACACTCCTTATACTGCTGTTATACATGTCTGCTAGTTTCTCTAGCTCGTTGTCGGTTGTCACCGCCTCACCTTCAGATATATTATTAGAGGGCTGCAACTCCAGCCCAAGGGATAACATCGAGTCGCTCAGGACCCGAGTAATCTAGAACCTTCTCGAAAGAGCTGGTCATCGAGTCCATAGTTCCGTGGACACTGATGTGGCCCGCCTAATGCGGGGTCCACGAAGAACTCGGACAGAGTTACCGCCCTTGTCGAAGGTGGACACGAGGAGACCGGCAGAGGACAGACGGACTTGAGAGAGGCAACAAGGCCTGCCTGAGAGGGACTCAATAGATATTCATAGATATATATATACATAGGCTAGATAGTGTGCTAGATTGTTGTATGACAACTATGTGGTTGATGTTTAACTATCTGTGATATGTAAGATAATATAGCGCGGGCTGTTAACCCACTGCGCCAACTGTATATTCAATACAATAAATATTTGGTCTCATAGCGAACAGATTTATTGTTGCCTGTATGAACCCGTGTTCAGTTACCTAGATAAGAGCAAGATGATGACAGGCTTTTTGGGGGCTAGTTTTCCGGTTTTGGCATAAAATGTTTTGTGAAAGAGCTATTAATTGCCATGTAAAATTACTTATTTAATCATATCACATAGATTTTTGGTAACACATTGATTTGTTTAAATCAAAAAAATTAACTGTACAACTTTACATAAAATTAGTAGCTATCTAGCGATAAAATAGAATTAATCTGAGTCCCTCGGCAACGTCTCACCATTGCCTCCGCAGTGCCTCATTATTTTGATTCTGTAAACGATTTTTGACATGTTACTATTTTGACATTTTTGTGTGTGACTATGACTAATGTTTTCTCACTCCACGAGCAGATTGTTCCGCAACTAGTGCCGCGTGCAACCTATGTAACCTTTCCAACAGTGACGAGAGTACAAGACAACATCGAGGAGTTCTGGGATTGAAAGCTAAGTTTCACATCATACCCATTACATCTCTAAGCTGTACTTCTCATCTTCCATCAATGTATCATTTTGTATCATATTGATTTGTCTGCATATTCATGACCTTGTCACCAACATAACCCTGCATTTTGATTTACACATTAATAATTAAGGGAGTTAACCAAATTTTCGACTACACAACATTTTTTTCTCTGAGGGATTTAACGTGCGCTTGGTCTGGTCGGAGGCCGGGATGATCATTCTCGGTCCCTTGGCTAAGATCAGACGCATTTGCTGCATCCTTCCAGTAGTGCGCCTGGTCTGGCCGGGGACCGGGTGATCCAAAAAAAAAAAAACCTCACATAAGCATCACTTTAAATGTGGGCCCGGTGGACCACTGTGGGCAATAGCTCACAGTGGGACTAAGGGTCCACGCCAAAAACAGGGGAGGCGGGGAACCAGCTAGTCTGGGATGACCGCCAAACCCAAAAAAAAAAAAAAAAAATATAAACTTTACAAACAAGTAAAACACAAAATGTCTAGCTTAGATAAGTGCATTGAGCAAGGAATAAAGTTAGGTTATAAAGAGGAGAAACTGTCAGAATGGGCACAGAAAACGCACGCAGAAAATATTGCCCGTGAAGAAAGAGCGATAGAACGAGAGGAAAAACAAAGACAAATGCAAATGGAGGCCGAAGAAAAGAAAATGCAAATGCAGGGCGAAGAAAAGAAAATGCAAATGCAGGCCGAAGAAAAGAAATTGCAAATGGAGCTTGAAGCGGCAGCCAAGCAGGCCCAATTGAATGCCGAGACACAAATTAAACTAAAACAGATGGAGATTGAGTCCAACACAGAAATATCAGTGAATAAGCTACGAAGCAAAGAGGAAGAACAAAAATATAATAGGTATAAAGGCCTCGTGAAGGCGTTCTGCTCAGGAGATTCCATCAGCGCCTACTTAGAAAATTTTGAGTGTCTCATGTCCCATCATAACATCATAAAATCAGATTGGGCATTTATTCTAATGAGAAACTTAGCTCTAGAACCACTAAAAGTAATAGAGACAGTGCCACAGGAAATGCGAAAAGACTATGACTACCTAAAACAACGCATTCTCCAACATTTTTCTTTAGATACTGCAGGTTACCAACAACAATTTGCCAAATTATCTCCACAACCAAACCAAACCTTTATAGATTATGTCAGTACAGTCCAAGACGTGTGCACAAAAATGGATCAACTCGGCTAAAACCAACAATAGCCATGACAAACTTAAAGAGCTTATTATTATAGATAAAATAGTTAGCACCATCCCCACACCTTTTGCCAAGTTCTTAAAACAAATGGACTGTAAGAATATTCAGGAAATAGAGGCAAAGGGGAATGCATTTTTCACAGCAAATAGGGACATTTTTCAGCTGAACATAAGTCACAACGATACAGCAGCTGCAGTAGTGAACACCAAATACTCCAGACAAGCAGGGAGTAAATTTAAACCGCGCCCCAATGTCGGTAAAGTAGCGAAATGCCAATATTGCGGTTTCAGTCACGACACTTACTCTATGTGCGACAAATCGCCTACCTATCCTACCCACCTCAAAATGATGGTGGAGAAGCAGAAGGCTAAGCGCAACGCTTACCAGAGAGCGGTCAAATGCTACTTTTGCCAAAGTTTTGGCCATTATAGTCGCCTCTGTGATGGACGTAAGTTATTGAAACAGGCCAATGCTGCACTAGTAGAAACGTCGTCTGACGAAGAGCTTGAATCACTCAATGAATGTGATAATCAACACGACAATGAAAGCGAGCTTGGGAATGCTGTACACATTATTAACACCATTACAGACAGTAAGTGCAACACCTGTACGAAGTTCCAACTTGACACAACACTACATTGTGGCCACACAGTCCCTATTTCAAATGAAACAGCTAACGCTGCCTTATCATCTACAGGCAAGCTATTTTTTTCTACAGGATTTGTTAACAACAAAAAGTGCACATTAATTCGGGATTCCGGCGCAACGCTCTGTGGGGTTAAGAAAACATTAATAGACACTAAAGACTACACAGACAAACATGTGACGTGTCGCACATTCTCAGGTACTATAGAGAGATACCCCCTTGCTCTGGTCGAAATTCAAACACCGTTCATATCAGGACAAGTATTGTGCGCTGTCCTTGACAATCCAGTCGCTGATATTATACTTGGTAATTTACCCAACATACATCCATGCTCTGAAAAGGAAATCAAAGAGTGGGAGCATAAACACGGTATCCGCCACACAAACAGCGATGCAAAAGAGAAACACCATTCTTGCTTGTCTTAAGCTGCCAAAATACCAAGGGAGACAACCACTGAGGTAATTCAGAAAGAATTCACCAAGGTGTACAATGCAGGGGCGGTCGAATCTATGAACGATACGACCGAATTAAAACCTCGAATTGAGGATGCTACCAACCTACCAAGTACCAAGCCTGTAAATGTGCAACAAAACACACAACACACAAACGCAATAACACGACGGACAACCCACAAAACCAACACTGACCAACTGCAGGAATCATTAGAAATAGTAGCGCCAAACTCAACTAACATCAATTTTGGAAATGAACAAAAAGCAGATACAACACTTGCACCATACTTTCAGTTAGTAGGACTTAAACCAAAATTAACTAAGAACGCATCGTGGACATTTAGGCTACAGAACAACATCTTAACTAGATTTTACACAACAAATCAGACCACGATACAACAAATTGTTTTACCACAAGCACATCGAGACAAAGTTCTAAAAATAGCCCATGACTCCCCTTTTGGAGGTCATATGGGATACGAATTGACCAGGGCAATTGTCCTGACCCAGTTTTATTGGCCAAAGTTCGACCAAGACATTAAAACATTTTGTACATCTTGTGATATATGTCATAATCTGGTCAAGGGGAATAACCCTACTACATTCTCTGTAAATGGAAAGTTGAAATTATTCCATGTAAATATGTTGAAACCATACTATGCTAGACAGGACAATGAGACAAATGAACAGACGCAACGAACTGATGACGTGGACGAAAACGACGAAAACATATGGACATTACCGACAAGCTGTGATATTGACAATGACGACATATTGACGATTAATCTCGACGACGACGACAATGACATTGAAGACAATTTACAAACAGTAGCATCTGTGATAAATCAGACGGACGTGGACAAGACTGAAATCCCTGTACCAATCATGACTGACGACGGGAGTATAGATGACATACATATCTCTGACACTTTGACACAACAACAGCGACAAGACATTTTGACGCTCCTTGACGACTATAAGACTATCTTTTCCAACAAACCTGGACGCACTGATAGAATAACACATTCAATTGTGCTGACAGATCTGAGACCGGTCAAATGTAGACCATATTCTATTCCTCTCCATTACAGATCTAATTTAGATAAAGAAATTTTAGATTTAGAGAAGAATGGCATTATTCAAAAATCGATGTCTCAATATTCTTCACCGATTGTCCTGGTGAAAAAGAAGGACCAGACAATCCGTTTGTGCATCGACTATAGAGTATTAAATACAAGAACAACAACGGATGCAGAGCCAATGAACAGTTGTGAAGATCTTATTTTAAATATGGCTCAATCATAGCTATTTTCCAAGACCGATTTAGCGAAAGGATATTGGCAAGTTCCACTACACCCTTCTTGTAGATATATAACAGCATTCGCAACACCTCTCGGTTTGTACGAATGGCTATATCTTCCTTTTGGCCTGAAGAACGCACCGGCCACATTTGTGAGACTAACAAGATTGTTATTACACGGAATTAAAGATGTAGTAGCCTATATTGATGATATATGCGTCCATTCTTCTGATATGACTTCTCACTTACTTACCCTGAAACAAGTCTTCAACCAAATCTCTCTTTTTGGACTTACTATCAAACCTTCCAAGGTTGAAATAGGTTATACACAAATAGACTTCCTTGGTCATAGAATTTCTGAAGGAAAATTGTTGACTGATGATAAAATTGTTTCCAAGATCCTTAATCTAGAAGTGCCAACCACAAAGAAACAGATTAGAAGTCTACTAGGTCTTATTAACTATTATTCTAAATTCATTCCACATTGGGCAGAACTCACCTCAGTCTTTTCTGATATGTTAACTAAAGATCATCCATCAAAAATTTGTAAAAGTACCAGCTTAGATGATGCAATGTGTAGATTGAAACATATTTTTTCTAATCCACCAGTCTTACGATTACCCAACATAAATTTACCCTTTATTTTGACCACAGATGCTAGCGCTATCGCAATAGGAGGATGTTTAATGCAGGAAGTGGATGGCGTACGACACCCGATTCTCTACGTGAGCCGCAAACTAAAGAAGGCTGAGACTCGTTATGCCACAGTGGAATTGGAGTGTTTAAGCCTATTGTTCTGTATATTGAGATTATCTAAGTTCCTCTTGGGGAGTCACTTTGTGGTCCTCACAGACAGTTCGCCATTATTAGTCCTTAACCATGGGTCGCCCAAAAACCACCGGTTACAACGATGGTGTCTTCTACTTCAAGATTTCGACTTCGAAATCCGCCATATCAAGGGCACCGATAATATTATGGCTGACCTTTTATCACGGCAGACAAATGCGCCAGTAGAATGACTCTTATCACATCGACCATTAGCCATACTATAAACTGTGATACTTTTAGTCGGTTGCATATAACAGTGTAACTCTACACCTGCTAGAGTACTCTCAGTGATTAGGTTACTTACGACACCCATGAACATGATACATTAAGAACTAGACATTAAGACCATCTATACGTTAAGAGCTATACTTAAGAACTATACTATCAAGTGCCTAAGCTCTACAATGATTCCAGTAAGAAACGGTAACTGTGTTTGTTTCAACCAATAATATCAACCAGTGAACTGACTCTGAATACTGTAATATTTCATACGGAACATTGAGAACAATCCATACTTGCTGTTGCTACGAAACTTTGCAAACAGCCGAAACAGAACGACATCGACTACAACACTCAAGAGACAACCATACTAACTTTGACATTCATGGCATAACACGCTAACGACAGGAGGACAACGCGCACATCATCGTTGGATTTATTTAGTTATTTAATTAATTAATTACGTATTATATTTGCATTAATGATGTATATAAATTGTGTTAACCTGTAATTTGTGCATATTCTACTTTAATATTACAGGCGGTTGCCATTCATAGGCTAAAGAACCGTCCTATACAATTGTCTCTAGTGAAATTATAATCTATTTTCCATTCATCGTACAAAAAGTACGTATTTTCTTAAAGGGCAAATATCGCCTAGCCCATTTTTTCTAAGGGCAATAACACTTACCTCAACTTTAATTATATATTTTAACCAAATACTATTTTGAATGAAAGGTGAGTGAATGACTGCGTGAAAGGATTAAATAAGAGAACGATACACTTGGCGGACAAATTGTACGCAAAACGTATTATTGTAATTTGTCTGCGTCTTTCATGTAAAATTGCATGACTTGTCTAATTTGTCAATACATGTGTAGTACTTAGTTTAATAGGGAGTTTAATTTAGTAGTCAGTGTAATATACTTAGTTTAGCAGTTAGGATACATCTAAGCACCACTACTTGGAATGCCTGATCATGTATTGCACACAGTGCAGTATTTCATGATTGAGGTTATCCCAACTCGTGACGCTTGGAAATACGCCACACATTCAGCACACACGTTACACAAACCTCAAAACTCAACACTATCAATTTAAAATACAGTCACTTTATTAGAAACATCAACTTATTAGTCAACACACTAACAAGCCAACAGGGACACATGTAGTCTGAGGGGGATAAAAGAACAAGGTAACTACATATTTAGCATTATATAACATACGAGAGTAAAAGTGTATGGAAATACACACACAGATCAAGATTTGAAGGTGTACTTATTTAGCCAGGACTTCGGTCTTGTTAACCCTCTTTAATACAGAGGTTAATTGTCTTGGTACCATTTCGGGTACTATGAGAAGGGCGGGTTGTAAATACAACTACTAAAACGTCACGTAACTTCGGTCAGATAAGCATTTTTAAGCACACGAGAGACAGAGGGATCTCTTCACCAAATCAGAGAAGTGTTGTTTGGTAGAATACATGAGTTTTAGTGCTAGTAGGTAGGTTACCAGGTTACTATCCACCAAACTACAAACACCAACTTTATGTGATTCGGTGACAGAATTAGAACAGATCTAATTACCCAAGAACAAATCATATCAGGGGGGAGGGGGGATCCTGTCACCGCCTCACCTTCAGATATATTATTAGAGGGCTGCAACTCCAGCCCAAGGGATAACATCGAGTCGCTCAGGACCCGAGTAATCTAGAACCTTCTCGAAAGAGCTGGTCATCGAGTCCATGGTTCCGTGGACACTGATGTGGCCCGCCTAATGCGGGGTCCACGAGGAACTCGGACAGAGTTACCGCCCGTGTCGAAGGTGGACACGAGGAGACCGGCAGAGGACAGACGGACTTGAGAGAGGCAACAAGGCCTGCCTGAGAGGGACTCAATAGATATTCATAGATATATATATATATACATAGGCTAGATAGTGTGCTAGATTGTTGTATGACAACTATGTGTTTGATGTTTAACTATCTGTGATATGTAAGATAATATAGCGCGGGCTGTTAACCCACTGCGCCAACTGTATATTCAATACAATAAATATTTGGTCTCATAGCGAACAGATTTATTGTTGCCTGTATGAACCCGTGTTCAGTTACCTAGATAAGAGCAAGATGATGACATCGGTACACCCATTGATATCGTCATATCTTATGCCATCTGGCCCTGGAGCGCTATATTTTTATCGTCGAAGCACAGCCTTGATTTCTTTCACTGTCACTGTGTCGTCATCCAAAATGTTCTGGGCCTTGCACCTGTCTGAGGTGACCTCATTGGCAAGATTTCGGCCTCCCATGTCTGTCTGGTTGCTCTGCTCTAGATAGCGTTCAAAGAGGGCTTTGCCTTGTCCTCGTCAGTCCTCTGCCAGATGAGGTCAGCACCTTGGAAGTCAGAAATGATCTTATTCTTGACTATCCCACTCATGCTTTTATGTAGTCTCCAGAACAATTTCAGTGACTTGGCTGTGCTTACTCTTTGACATACCTCTGCCCTGCCCATTTTTCACCTTTAACCACCTTGACCAGTTTTTTGAAATAACTTACTTTTGTGTGCATCTCTCTTTCTAAGTGCATGCAGGGACTAGGAGGGCTAGCTCTGTTCTTCTTGGCATGTTGCCATCTCCTTACAGCTCTGCGCTTATCAACCCAGGCCTTCTCCGCTTCGAAATTCCACCAAGGTGGCTGCTCCCAGCTATTTTTCCTGCCCTGAAGCTTTCTGCGTTTGTCACATCTTATTTTACTCACCACATCTTGTCCTATACTAACATAATGAAAAGAGTCTTGACCGTTAACTTGTGCTGCCTGCTTCTGCCTTTCTCCACAAATATGCTGCAAGGGTGGTGGTCGCTGCTGTGGTGTCCCAGGACACCTCATCTACACACTATAGTGAGTGAAGGAGAAACCAGCGCCAGGCCAATAGCACTGTCCTCATCACCTGGACGGCTTGCTGTCCTGGCAAGCCAGGATACAAACCAGGTCAATGGTTTCAAGTGTAGTCTCGAGCTCCTCCCCCTGTGTGTTGGAGGAAATGTTTCCCACGAGAAAAACAATTATGGGTAACCGATGAAATATTGAGTAAAATGTCTCAAAGAAAGAAAGCAAAGAACATTCCAGAGTATATAGTAATAGATAGAGAAATACGTCACATGTGCAGAGTTGCCAAAGAGGAGTGGCTGCAGAACCATTGCAAAGAAATAGAGTATCTGGAAATAAAACACAACTCGAAAGAATTACAAGAACATATAATAAGATTTACAAAGAAGAAAAATAATATAACAGGAAACGGTTGTATAAGAGAAAAAAATGGAGAAATTATAATTAATAAATAATAATTAAGTCTGTAAGGTGTGGAATGCGCCTGGCCCTGCAGCCAGCAGGGTTAGGATCGGCTAGCCTCTCCCAGGAGGGGTGAAGAGCGAAAATTAGTAGCCTGCCGATGACCCGCAGACTACACAAGTCAACCCCCACCTCCACGTGGTGCAGACCGGGCAACCATGACCGCGAGGTCATGGGCTAACGGGGCTATGGCTCGCCATAGGGGATGGACTCCCTGTGGTCAGATTAGTGTCCTAAACCTGCGACTGGCCTAGCAAGCCGGCAGGGGATCTTCATACTGCTCGTAGAAAAACTAAGAAGTATAAACGGACTGATTTAGGAAAAACAAAGGATGCACAGACGCCATTTTTGCTCTTAGACAACTTATAGAAAAATCAATTGAATTCAATGAAACACTCTACTTAGCCTTTGTTGACCAAGAAAAGGCATTTGATAGGGTAGATAGAAACAAGCTGTGGGAAATCCTTAAACAATATGGAGTGAGTACACATCTAACAAACCTATGTAGAAGTTTATACAACAACAGTGAATGCATAGTGAGAGCAACTGGAGGACACTCAGAACCCTTCACCATAAGATCTGGAGTACGACAAGGTTGTGTCCTGTCCCCTCTCTTGTTCATAACATATATAGACAACATATGTAAAGAAACCAGCCAAGCAGAGACAGCAAGAATACCGCATGACGAGAACACAGAAGAAGAACCATCTGCAAATCTAACCATTAGAGAACTCCTGTTTGCGGACGACCAAGCACTAATAGCAAAATCAGAAGCTGAATTACAAGACCACATGAATAGTCTAAACGAAATGTGTAGGGAACATAACATGAAAATTAGCACAAGCAAAACAGAGGTAATGACTATAACTAAAGAAGAACAAACAGCAACAATTCACCTAAACGAACATCCCTTGAAACAAGTAAAGAGCTTCAAGTACCTAGGAAGTATAATATCATCAAATGGCAGATCAGAAGACGAGATCGAAAATAGGTGCAATAAGGCAAATCAACTCATTGGACAAATGGCACCAATACTAAAGAACAAACATGTATCAATAACTACTAAGAAAGCACTTTACAACACAATCTTCCTACCAACTCTGTGCTACCAATGCCAAACCTGGACAATGACAGAAAAAGAGAAAAGAAAAATCACAACAACAGAAATGAGGTTCCTGAGAAGAATACTCAACGTATCAAGAAGAGATAAGATCAGAAATGAAGAAATCAGGACTAAAGTGGGGGTTAAAGCTGCTCTAGATTTTATTAGAAAGCAGCAAGTCAAATGGTTTGGCCATGCAAGTAGGCTACCAGTCAACAGCATGCCACAACAAGCAATGATGTACAGACCAGATGGAAACAGAGGAAAAGGCCGACCACGTAAACGTTGGACGGAGGGAATAACAGAATCCATGGGAATGTCGATATACGAAGCCCATAACCGGGCACTCTCACGAAGTTTATACTTCACCTCGACACCGCAAGGTACAAGAGGAACATGATGAGATGAGATGAGATAATTAATAACACTGACATAATAAAAAGATGGACAGAGTACACAGACGATTTATTCTGGGACAACAGGGTCAATAGACCAACATTGCATAGTACTCAAGATGGACCAAAAATACTAACGGCTGAAGTAGAAAAGGCTATTAAAATAATTAAAGAAGGAAAGGCTGCAGGTCCTGACAAGATAACAACAGAGATGATAAAATCCTTATCCAGCTTCGGCATTGAAACTATCACAGAATTATGTAATGATATATAGTGTTGGAGATCCATTGCAGCCAACCTTCATTGCGGAGTCGGCACCTGATTGATTGATTCCCCACGATCCGCCTTTAGCGCTGAAATCACCACAGAAAATAACATTTCTCTCGCGACCTAATATGTCACTTAAGCACTGCTACTTGTGGGAATCCATACTCGCGTTGCGGGCATAAACATTAACCAAAACGAATGGTAGACCGGATTGAACTCTTACCGCCTGTATTTGTATGTCGTCACTGTCCCAACTGGACATGTCTAGCTCTGACGCCACCATGCTGTCGCGGATGAGAATCGCCGTTCCCAGATGTCGTCTGTGGTAGAAACAGTTGAAGCCGGCAATTCGGAGTAGCTGATCACCCAGTCTCGTCTCCTGGAGCGCTGCAATGTCATTCCTGTAAACCCTGTATTCTAGAATAGGGCCCCGTTGTTTTACGCTGGCGCAGTTCCAATATAGAATACGGATATTCCTGAGGCCCAGACCGTCACACTTGAGTCTAAAACGCCTTAAACCACCACGCTTACCTTGCCGATTTTTGCCTGCCCGGTGCCCACGTCGCCTTTGTTAGGTTGACTGCCAACCGCTCGGAGAACATACTGTTCCGCCATATTGGAAAAACCGAACACCACAGAACCATACACGCTGCGAAAAATTCATTCAAGGATTGCTTCGCATCGGCGCAGATATTGAGTAGAAACTCCTGGTCTTACATCCTGGCACACGAATTACACGCAAGAGATAAAAAAAAACCCCATCTCCTACGCAAAAAAGTTAACTGTCACAAAACCTATGGAAATGCTATGAGTAGGGGAACTGGCTCCCAACGCATATGTCGTGGTCTAGAATATAGAGGAAAGCAACGGCAAACTACCTCTTTGAAAGTGCCTAGTTTATTATGATTCGCTTAAAGACTGATCATCGCAAGACAAGGACAGAGACATTAAAATTAGGAACATGGAACGTTAGGACGTTAAACAACGACGGAAAATTAGAGAACATAACACAAGAAATTCAAAGAGAAAAAATTAATATATTAGGTATGTGCGAAACGAGATGGACAGGAGCAGGCATCAAGATACATAAAGATTATAAGATTATTTATTCTGGAGGTGAAGATCGACATAGGGGAGTGGCAATAATTTTGGACCGGAAAACATCAACGTCTGTTCAGGGATATTGGGCAGTGTCGGACAGAGTTCTACTAGTTAAATTGAGTGGCAGACCTTTTAACATAAATGTTATTCAGGTATATGCCCCAACAGGAGAGTCCAGTAAAGATAGTGTAGAGGAATTTTATAATGACATAGAGTCTGCCTTAAAGAAATGTAAAAATTCAGAAATAAACATCATAATAGGGGACTTCAATGCAAAAGTAGGAAATCAAGGGGATAGATACACAGTAGGAAACTATGGTTTAGGAGAGAGAAATGAAAGAGGATACAGACTAGTAGAGTGGGTAAAAGAACAGGAAATGATTGTAGGAAACACCTGGTTCAAGCAACAGCCTAGAAGATTATGGACCTGGAGGAGTCCTGATAGCAGGATTAGAAACCAGATTGATTACATTCTCATTAGCAGAAGATTTAGAAACGCGCTAACAGTAGCAAAAACAGTTCCCAGTGCTGATTGTTATAGTGACCACAGATTACCCACAGGAACATTGAGGATAAAGTTGAAGAAAGTACAGTATATAACAGGAAACACTAAATATGACTTGTGTACATTGAGTAATGACAAGGAAATACAAAACAAATTCAACATAGAAGTACAGAACAGATTTGAAATATTGTCTGATCTAGAGATCCTATTCCAGGATGTGGATGATCAATGGGAAATGTTAAAGAATTCAATCAATATGGCTGCAGAAACAACTATTCCAAAATTAAAAAAAGGTGGGTCGTAAGAAATGGATGACTGAGGAAATTTTACACTTAATGGAAACAAGAAGACTCAACAAAAATAATCCTGCCAAATATGAAGAAATTCACAGACAAGTCAGAATATTATGTAGGAAGGCAAAAGAATCATGGTTTGAGGAAAAGTGCTTAGAAATTGAAAAACAACACAACAGTCAAAATACCAAATTAGTGCACAAAAGAATTCAGGAACTTACTAATAAAAGAACAAGTACGTCAACAGGCTGTCTAAAAACTAAAGATGGCAAAATCATAATAGAAAAAGATCAGATTCTACATGTATGGACAGATTATGTGAAAGACCTGTATAATGATAACAGAGAGGAACAGTATGCTATTAGATTTAATAATGAAGGACCAGAAATTTTAAAGATGGAGGTTCAAAATGTTCTTAAGCATATGAAAGCTGGCAAGGCCCCCGGTGCAGATAACATCACAACAGAAATGATTAAAGCTTTAGAAGAATTTGGACTAGAGCAAGTCACTAGACTGCTGAACACATTATATGATACTGGAGATATACCTTCTGAATTATGTAATTCTGTATTTATTGCAATCCCAAAGAAATCAGGAACCTTAGAATGTGATCAACATAGAACAATTAGTATAATGAGTCACATCACAAAGATTTTGTTACGAATTATCATGCAAAGAGTGAGGAAGAAAATACAACCTGAAATAGGGGAAGAACAATGTGGGTTTGTAGAAGGAAAGGGTACAGTAAATGCTGTGTATATGCTGCGAACAGTCGAACAGTTACTGAACGTGCTATAGAAGTAAACAAGGATATACACCATTGCTTTATTGACTACACAAAGGCTTTTGATAGAGTTAGACATGTCAACATAGTAGATATGCTTGCAGATCTACAAATTGATGTTAAAGACATTAGACTTATAAAAAACATATATTGGAAACAACAAGCTGCCATAAGGATTGATAATGAAGTAGGACAATATCAACCTATTAAGAGAGGTGTTAGGCAGGGATGTGTAATGAATGTCTCCAGATCTTTTTTCCCTATACAGTGAAAATATTTTCAGAAATGTAGAAGACCTAAATGGAATCAGCATTGGAGGACGAAACATAAATAACATTAGATATGCAGATGATACAGTATTGATTGCAGACAATGCACAGGATCTGCAACAATTAGTAGACGCTGTTGTTGTACACAGTGAACAGCTGGGGTTGGAATTAAATTGTAGGAAGACACAGGTTATGGTCGTCACTAGGAAGAACGAAGTACCACAATGTAATATACAATTAAATGGGAATATTCTTCAACAAGTGAATCGGTTCAATTATCTCGGAACAGTCATAACATCTGATGGCAGACGCCTTGAAGAGATAAGAACAAGAATCGCTATTGCGGAAGTAGCCTTTTGCAAGATGAAAAACATTCTGACCAATAAAATGATCATCAGAGTCGTGGATCAGCTCAGTATTCCTGTCTCGACCATACCAAGTGGCCAAGCCATCCAGGTATTTACTTCTTGGTCTTCCCCTTGGTCTGTTCCTTCGATTTTGCCAGTTGTCACCAAGTTCTTCGATCCTTTTCTTCTCATAACATATAAAAAATATTTTGACTGTCTACTTCTAATTTCTCTAACCAATTTACGATTTTCATTTGTCTCCTGTAGTAATTGGTCATTGGTTTTTCTGTCTGTCCATGTCGCGTAACGTATACTACTAGGATGGAATTAGATCAAAGTAGATACTAAATAGACTTCTACTAATAGAGAATCTAACCACTGCTGAAGAAGCGATCAAATGGCTCGCAATTCTAGAAGAATGATTATCAAAGTCCCAGAATGGATCACTACTTCTAAACAGTGCCAGGCGGAAAGTTATGACGACTAACTGTACTAACACAAGAAGACAGTATGTCAAGTTATTCCTGCTAACGTGCCTGGAAGAATAATGAGCCCCCACTGCCTAATGTATTCTCACACAACAGGAGATAAGACAGAATGATAAGTATAGATGTAATCCTTTCACTCGTCACACAATATGATGATGCTAATGCTAATCCTATAATGACAGACGCAGTTGTTAAAAGTACAAAGATAATATAACGTTTAATACTAAAGAACACTACGTGAGCCCCACTGGGAACTCACTGACACATAAGAGATACGCAGATCTCTGAACTTTCTACAAGATGTTCAGCTAGAGGCCGTAATCATAGACTTCTAGCCAATAGTGGACAAATTAGGATTGCTGTGCAGTGGCAAACGGGTGGGTAGCCACTCATCTGATAATCCTTAGCCTCCTGGATGGTAAGCTGTCAGTGCTGACTGGATCGTGGTATGGACTCCACTCTCTGCTGCATCAAGTGAGTGGTTCGTAGCTCAATCACCGGTCGTGACTACGGCTACAGTTGATCAGGGTGCAGGCTCTGTGAATGACAGTGAGAAGGAGTGAATAATCCTTCAAGACAGAATTGTAAATTCATTTGGCCATGTCCTGCATGGCATCTTGTCTCATAAATTTCAATAGCATGTATTATCTCAATTTACACATTTTGATTCCTTATCTGAAATCTACAACAGCACACTGATCTAATGGAAACAGCACACAAATGATATCCTATTCTCTCTGCTGACATTTAGATCAAACATGTACAATCACAATGCTCTACTTCAAAGACCACATTCCAAATATATATTCTAAGTCATGATTAATCATGGAAACATGAATCACAATTCACATAATGACTTAACAGTACATATAGGATGACTTCAATGGAATGAAACTCAGACGCCACAACTCCGACGTCACATATACATTAACCAACCATTAAATCGATGAAACACCACACATCATTTTCCAAGTATGGAAACACACAAACTACACTTCCACACGATGAATTAACATCACATGATGAATTCCATAGAATGAAATGAAATCACACACAACTATAACTTCACGATGTACACGAGTGAACCATTAAAATCAATGCAACACCCCACGTTCACTTAAAGAGTTATGAGTTGTACTACTAGCAAGTCCTCCTTATATTAATTACAACATAATTAATTATCTAGAAGATTCCTTAGCTAGGTTTAAGATTATTTTCACTATACACAAGAACAATATTAGGGTTGGAGAATTCCCCCAAGGTTTGAACTTTGTTAAGTGGGCCATCTTGGACCACATGGTAGTAATCTGACTATGGGCCAGATACGAGATTAATAAAGAATAATTAATAATAAAGAATAATTAATTGTAACTATTCACTCTCTGAACTAATTCCTTCAACTAATAAGCATTTTATCTAGAGAAATACGCTAGTTCCGAAGTTAAGTACATAATTAATTTATCTTAACTCTAATCGTCTACTGACTAACTCAGGTGTCCTTCCGCAGGTGGATACCTAATTTCGAGAATCACGTAATGTAATTTATCCATGTTTCTAATGCCACATGTGACGAGCTTTGCGTTTTACCCTTGTCGGCAAGCCACATGGCACAAACATGGTCCTAATTCTAATATTAGTTAACTAACACTAGTTTTAATTAATAGTTATCTATTATCGATCGGCATGGCCTTTAGATTTTGCCGGCATTTTGACACACAGAAAAATATTTAACAAAATTATTATTAACTCACCCTGCAACTAGATTTTGACTGGCCTATCGGGAGTGGAGACTATCATTGGCTTTTCTATGTTTTAGAAGGTATGTTCGGCTTAACAAGAGCCAGCAATAAAATATGTTTAAACACAGACAGGTGTTCAATTTTAGCCAGTTGACGTGATAGCTCCCTCCAGCCGGCTGTAAGAAAATGGCAGACGTTAGGGTGCTACCGGAAGTTAACTTCTCATCCAGGAGAGTTCCCTTCCTGTGGCCAAATTATTTTTCACAGCCAAATCTGAATATAAAATTCAGTCTGACTGGATTTCTTGGCTTGTAAACGAACTCTACCCTACATCTACTTCTAACTATAAGAAGAAATAGTATTTAACTCTCTCTATAGTTTTATGTATATAAACACTAACCAAAGACGATTTTATCTAATATTTGAAAATATAGATAAAAATAAAAATTAATACAGGATACATAGAGGGGTTACTAAGGGCTATCTCCATCTAGTAACAAAACGATCTGAGAGGTGGGCCAACCTGTCACAAATGCCCATCGTTCAAAAAAAGTTGGAGAAGCAACTTTTTCTCCAGCCCGAATTCTCATATAGTTTTGTCAGCCCTTACTCTGACGTTTATGGGTCATTTGGACAGGTCCCCTCTTCATCAATAGCACAATGTCTATTCACAATTCTCAGACTCTTCGTTTCTAAGACACCTTCTAAGAAACCTCCTCCCTTGATGTCGCTTCCATGGAAATCTTCTCTGGAAACTTTGCTTTCGTTGGTCGGGGTGTCCTTCATCTGTCACTGATAAAGGTCCTACAATTCCAACCTCTCTCTTTTGACCCAATTGGTCTCGATCCCTATACTTCATGCGCGTCGTCCTTACTTTCCCTTTAGACGTCTCTAAGTTGGGATCGTGTTCAGCCGCGTCATCTTCCTCACATCTGTCTGGGTTGTCTTCCCATCTGGATTGATCCCCTTTGGATCCATTATCAACCACAGCCAGAGTCATAATATGAACTGGTGGGTTCGTGTTGTTCTCAAAATGTCTTTTGAGTAGATTCACGTGGAAGACTGTAGTTTTCCCGCGAATAGAAACAGAGTACTTGTTGCTGGACACCTTCTCTTTAATGGTGAATGGTCCTTGCCAAGCAATTTCTAACTTATTATCCCCTTTGGTTAATAAGACTAGCACTTTATCTCCTACCTCTAGAGACTGGTTTCTAATAGGTTTATTATAGAAGGAAGCCTGTTTCTTTCTGGCACGACGGAGAGTGGAGTTAGCTAATTTCCATCCCGTGTGCAGTTTCTGTTTCAGTTCCTCTACATACTGTGAAGACTTGACGACACTCTCATCTGTTCCTTCATCAGTCCAGGTTCTCAAAAGAGCCTCCAGCGGTCCTTTAAATGGTCGTCCGAACAATAGTGTAGCAGGTGGAAGACCGGTGGCGACATGTGGTACTTCTTGATAGGCAAACATTGCTGCTGATAAGTACGTGTCCCAACTATCGGGTTTCTCCTGGACTAACTTGTTCACGATCGATTTGAGGGTCCCTGTATATTTGACCACAAGTCGCTTATTCTCTGTGAGACTGAAACCTGTGTTGACATGGTGCATCCTGAAGATGTCGGAGATTTCTCCCCTTAACTTCTCATTCAATGATGACCCACTATCACTTACCATAAGAATAGGGAATCCTACTTTGGTAAATATTTCTAGGAGAGCCTCTGCTACCCTAGTTGCATTGATGGAGGGCAGTACAGTAGTTTCAGCCCACATTGTACCTGTATCTACTACAGTTAAAATATAAGTATTTTTCTTCTTAGAAGTGGGCAGTGGACCACTAATGTCTATAGCTACTCGCTCAAAAGGAGTGTTCAAAACTAACCCTTCCCCTATAGAAACAGGAGTAGACCACTGCTTGGGGGAGCCATGTTGACACTCCGGACAAGACTGGACGTATCTACGTATGTCAGCAGTCATTCCCGGCCAAAAATAATGACAAGAAATACGCTGGGTAGTAACTCCTACAGTCATATGTCCACTGAAGGATATGGTATGTCCCATATGCAATATCTGATTACGATATTGTTTCGGCACGACAAGTTGCCCGTGTTCGGTACCCATAGTTCCTGCCCTATGGTACAACAACTTGTCCTTTAAATAGAAATTTCCAGCTGCTGGAGGATTTCTACCTTTTGGCAGTTTGCCAAAACAAGATGCTAAAGTCGGACATTCATTTTGTGCAGCCCTAATCTCCCGAGGTAGAGGGTTGATTGAGAGTAGAGGTTCATGTGACTGTGCAACCTGACTCCGGGTCTCCACTGCTGCCATTATCATTGGTGATGATGGTTCTCCTAAATATACATACTTACGACCAAGCATGAAAGGATATACCGGATCATCGATCACTGCAGCTGAAATGAGTCCAGTGACATACTTAGATGTCACATGTACTTTGGCTATCTTAGCTATTATAGTTGGAGAGCTCCTGGTAGCCCCTTTGACTACAACTGTTTGTTTGTTAACTGTGATGGTTTCACTAACTGCTTAGCTATTATTGCATCACACTGGAGTCCACTGTCATAGAGACATAGTACTGGACTACCGTTAACCAGAATAGTTTCAACTGTGGGTGGCCTAGTTCCATTACTAGAACATATGCTCTGTTGGGTACTTGCCCCCGTAATCATACACGCAGCATACTGGGTAGGGGGATTATTTCTGCACACGCTCGTGTGGTGATCATTATTTTTGCAGTTCTTGCAGTAAGGTTTACCCCATCCACTATTGGTTGCTGATGCTTTTTGTTTTTGTGAACCAGGATTTTGGTGCGGACCCCCAGTGTGCCCTCTGGTGTCCTTACCGTAAGAGTTGTTCTGCTGAAAACCCTTATTCTGTGTTGCAGGAGTATTTTGAGCAGTAGAAGAATTACAAGATTTAGTGGCAGCTACTTCGCCATGGGCAGTTAAATATCGTTCGGCTAGTGAGATAACCTCCTCTAGCCGAGCACCACCATTCTCTGCAATAAAGGTTTGTAGCTGTTTTGGAAGAACATCTTTAAATTGCTCAACAAGTATTAGTTCCTCCAGCCCGTCATAAGTAGCATCCAAATCACTCAGTTCTACCCACTTGTTAAAATAAGTGTGTAACCGTGAGGCGAACTGAGGAAATGATTCTCCTTGTGACCGTTTGGCTGTACGGAACTTCAACCTGTAGGCACTGGAAGTTAACTGATATCGTTTCAAGAGAGCATTTTTGAGTGTAACAAAGTCCTTCTCAAGACCTGGAGGGAGCTTTGCAAACACGTCATACGCCGGACCGCGAAGTGCTTGGGAGAGTTTAATATTAAATTTATCCTTAGGCAGATTGTAGGCTTCACACATTAACACAAATTTGTCAAGATATTCATCCATCTGATCCTCCTTCGGGTCGAAGTGGGCCAGTGGAAAACTCATTGATCCTGGAGCAATATGTGGTCCTGAGGAAATGTCTTGGCTGTCAGTTGGAGAGCTGGCACTGCTAAATCTGGAGGCATCAGGATTTTGTAGTTCTAATCTCCTCAGTTCTAACTCGTGCTGTCTTAACTGCTCAGCTAATTTCAACTCCTTGTCCAGTTCTGCTTGCTTCAACTGGTTGTCCAATTCAGCTTGTTTCAACTGGTTGTCCAATTCCGCTTGTTTCAACTGGTTGTCCAATTCAGCTTGTCGCATCTTCTCTCTGGATTCAATTTCCGCCATCTGGATTTGTAATTTAATTCTTTCCTCTCGTTCTTCCTTCTCTCTATCCTTGATGATGTCCCTTTGTTCTCGGCGCCACTCTCTTCCTTCTTCTATTACATATTTATTCAACTCTACACCCTCATAACCTAACAATGTTCCTTGTTCTCGCAGTTCCTCCTTAGTAGGTGGCTTTTCGGAAGACATGTTAGCTATGTACTAAGATGATATCTGTTGATACACCTGGATAACTCACTCACTTAATCAAGAATGTGTTTGTCGCAAAGATTCACAAATATCTTCAATGACAAGCATAAAAATGTTACACATTGACACAACACTTACCCGTTTGCCAGCAATTCACCTTTGCCCTAACTTATGTTAACTTATATCTATTCTTATGTTAATCCTATGTTATAAGTATATATATATATATATATATATATATATATATATATATATATATATATATATATATATATATATATATATATATATATATATTAACTAGTATGATTAGTAGCTATCTCTATTTAGTGACTGAAAGTTAGAAATATCTATGAAGTTGGATACTCGACTGAACCCAACAATCTATAGGATTGTCATGCCCGGACCGAGCCACCAGTGTCGCGTAACGTATACTACTAGGATGGAATTAGATCAAAGTAGATACTAAATAGACTTCTACGAATAGAGAATCTAACCACTGCTGAAGAAGCGATCAAATGGCTCGCAATTCTAGAAGAATGATTATCAAAGTCCCAGAATGGATCACTACTTCTAAACAGTGCCAGGCGGAAAGTTATGACGACTAACTGTACTAACACAAGAAGACAGTATGTCAAGTTATTCCTGCTAACGTGCCTGGAAGAATAATGAGCCCCCACTGCCTAATGTATTCTCACACAACAGGAGATAAGACAGAATGATAAGTATAGATGTAATCCTTTCACTCGTCACACAATATGATGATGCTAATGCTAATCCTATAATGACAGACGCAGTTGTTAAAAGTACAAAGATAATATAACGTTTAATACTAAAGAACACTACGTGAGCCCCACTGGGAACTCACTGACACATAAGAGATACGCAGATCTCTGAACTTTCTACAAGATGTTCAGCTAGAGGCCGTAATCATAGACTTCTAGCCAATAGTGGACAAATTAGGATTGCTGTGCAGTGGCAAACGGGTGGGTAGCCACTCATCTGATAATCCTTAGCCTCCTGGACGGTAAGCTGTCAGTGCTGACTGGATCGTGGTATGGACTCCACTCTCTGCTGCATCAAGTGAGTGGTTCGTAGCTCAATCACCGGTCGTGACTACGGCTACAGTTGATCAGGGTGCAGGCTCTGTGAATGACAGTGAGAAGGAGTGAATAATCCTTCAAGACAGAATTGTAAATTCTTTTGGCCATGTCCTGCATGGCATCTTGTCTCATAAATTTCAATAGCATGTATTATCTCAATTTACACATTTTGATTCCTTATCTGAAATCTACAACAGCACACTGATCTAATGGAAACAGCACACAAATGATATCCTATTCTCTCTGCTGACATTTAGATCAAACATGTACAATCACAATGCTCTACTTCAAAGATCACATTCCAAATATATATTCTAAGTCATTGTCACACGTCTTCTTGATGATAATATCACGAAGTTCTTACGATGATATGCTCATGATATTATTGTGTGATGGTCGTTGTCTAGGTAACGATACTCATGGTGTGTCAATGGAGATATCTGTCTTGCAATGTAACTCACCCCCGCAGTGCATATTCACCAGGCATTAAACAAGATTCCGTTGGTGCACATAATCCTTTATTACAGAAATAAGACGGACAATCGGAACATGTTTATACATCCAGAAACACAATGTAATCCATAGAATATAAAGATCCTCCTCACAATTTAACCACACACATCACTGGCTTCTAATCTCAATCCACAAGACAGGTAATCCAGCTACAATCCACGGCTGGATCTCCCACAATCCAACCCACACATTGGGTTGGAGCCACTGCTCAACTATAGAACCCACTCTGGGTTTAGGCCCACACTCAATACAGAACCCACTCTGGGTTCAGGCCTGTCTTCACAACTAGAAGAACAACACAACACGAAGCTCTCTCTTAAACGACCTGACCCGCAGTCGGTCTCTTCTCTCACTGACTTTTTAGTCTCCTCACTTCACACAACACACAACTCTTTTTCGACCCATCCCCCCTGGGGATTTCCACTCATATCCGCCCCATTATTTCTGAGGGTTGATTGTTTTCCTCGTAGCCAGGTCAGTCACTTTACTGTCTCCCACTCTCATCTCCATTCTTCCTCCTGCCCGGTCACTCAACTCAATGTCAGTGACCCATGCTTATGTCATCACCCCCCTCTTAAAAGAAAACTTCGTTTTCAAATATTGGGAGACTAAAACTTACTAAACATGTGACCCAGACATATAGCCTGGGTAGCCCTAAGTATGGCTGCACCTTACTCTAGCTACCACACTACATAATACATCAAATGCTCTTCTATATTCATCACACATAAATACAACCATCTATCTTGTGTATCAATGCATGAACTAATACATCACATAATAATAATAATACATCATAGAAAAGCATTATACTTATGTACCCATAGGTCTCTTACTACTTCACGACCCCACAATACTATTTGTGTACCGACCCTATATCAGGTGGCTCTGTTCTTGCATTAACCCACCTCTGATTCCTGTCGATGCTGTGTCTACCTTTCATGTACCCATGACTCATGGTACCTCTACAATTACAACATCTGTTTGCTATCCCTAGCCCTGGGTCAGTAATGTCGCGAAAACTCTTTTGACCTGACTCAACTTTCCCATCTGCATATTGCACCGTTACACTTGAGTCTCTGTTTAGTCTGCGCTCTTTATTCAATCTTGGCCCATATACCTGGCACCTTGCTTTCTGCTGCATACGCCTTTTGCCTATGTGCCCTGCACATGCACTATCCTGAGCTGTTCTAGTATATCGGTCTCTATGTGCTAAAGGTACTGCTCCTTGCCCACGTGCAGTTCTGCTCTCTGAAAACCTGCGAGTGAGAACATTGTTCTTCCTCTCGAAGCACCATCTACCTTTCTTTGACTGCCTATGTTCTACTCTCCAACACCCTTGGGAACATTTGTTCAGAGTAGTATCTTGTCTCTGGGATTCACTAGCACTATATATGGGATCCACTCTCATCTGCTCCGCTGTACTATCCTTGTCCTGAGTTCCTGTGTCTACTTCAAGTGCCTCTCCTACCTCAGCTATACTCTCCAATTTAGGATCTCTTGTGGTAACTATCTCGTTACTGCTTACACTATATTTTCGGTCCCAATAAACTACTTCCTCTTCTGTACAATCTTTAACTCCTATAACATTTCCTATGATCAAATCAGCCACTGGTGAGTCCAGAACACACGCTGTCACTCTTCCAGTGATATATGGTGTTTTTACTGTTATTATGGCTACTGGGTAGAACTCTACTGTGCCGTTGAATGTTATGCATCTAATCTTTTTCCCTGTATAATCCGAGGAATCTATTAAACTTCTCCTCACTCCGATAGACGTGCATCCGGAATCCCTAATTATTAACGCTGGTCTATCATTGACAAATCCCTGATGCAGCTTCAGACTTCCTCCTTCATGCACTGCTGATCCTGCTTTTACTGTATGACCACATATTAGGACTGGCTGACTGTCTTTTTCAAAAAGAGGTTTGCACCCACTACAATCTTCATTATTCAGCGTCTCAATTACTTGTGCTGCATTTGAGTGCTCTGTTTCTCTCATCCTACATTGATGACTGACATGCCCGTTCCTTCCACATTTGAAACAAGTGATCTCCCTTTTTGTGGTGTTCGTTGGTCCATCTGATGGTTGTGCATCACACTCTGTTGCCTTGTGTCTCCAGCTCCCACAATTCCAACATCCGGCATAATTTGGACGTCTCTGGAAGTTCCCTCTTCTATATTGATACCGTCCTACTCTACCAACATTGTTTCCTCGGAAACCATTATCTTGAAGTTCTTGTTGCTCACCTTTCTGTGCTGAATCCACACTTTTCGCCCTTGGTCTGATGACTGGATTCTGGTCCTGTTTAGTGTACGCTGCACAGACTATTTCCTCACTCATTAGTTTCCCAATAGATACGTTAGGATGTGCAGTCATGTAGTTTTGCCCTAACTGAGACATTGTGTCTATGTCCTTTGGCTTCCGTTCCTCAAAGAACGCTACTAAATTAGAATTGCATGCAGATACTACCTTGTCTCTTAACATTAGATCTACTAATTTATTAAAATCTTTCCCTACTTCTGCAAGCTCCATCCATTTGTTAAATGCATTCTTTACAGTGTTAACAAAGTCTGTGAAATCTTGATTTGTCTCTGGCACTAACTGTCTAAACTTTGTCCTATATCCATGCTCAGTGAGTTGGAACTTTGTCAGCAAACGTTGACGTAAGATAGTGTAGTTGTTCCTTTCTTCTACAGGTAAATTGAACATGGTGTCTAGTGCCTTGCCCGTAAGAAGCTCCCCTAGTCTAATAGCATACTGGTCTTCGGGGATGCCTAACACTTTCGCTGATGCCTGATATCTGTCAAGATAAGCTTCAAGGTTGTCTCGGTCCGTAAAGTATGGCAGTTTTAATCTCTGTGACGACTGCGAAGGTCTTTTACTTTCCTCACTTTGACCCTTCGATGCAAATTCTAACTTTTTAATAGAAATTTCTGCTTCCATCTTAATCTTCTCTTTCTCAATTTCCATTCTCATGTGTGTCTCTCTCTCTTCCTGTAGACGCTTGGCTTCCATTTCAGCCTGTCTTTGTTCTCTCTCAGCTAACTTTTCTTCCTGTAGACGCTTGGCTTCCATTTCAGCCTGTCTTTGTTCTCTCTCAGCTAACTTTTCTTCCTGTAGACGCTTGTTTTCCATTTCAGCTAACTTTACTTCCTGTAGACGTTTGTTTTCCATCTCAGCTAGTTTTACTTGTGTCTCTTCCTGTAGACGTTTTGCCTCGCGTTCATTATGACTCTCCTCTCTTTCCGTCTGTTGTTGTTCTTTTGCTTCAGCATACTCCTGCAACTCTTTACCCTTCAGGCCTATTCTTTCACCTGCTTCAATATAATCCATTAAAGTAGGCATCTTGTACTTGTGGACACGTTGCTGTGAATCAGCCAACTATAAATGTACAGACTCTGCTGTTAGTCTTTGTGTCACTTCCCTAAGTACACCCGCACTCCCTGTGTACGTAAATCCGTAGTGCTACAATATCACTCTGTACTCACCCAGTCACTCTATAAGTACTAGGTAGTGAGGGGGGAAGTATCACCTATACTCCCTTATATCTATATATCTATGACCAAAAGTTCATAAAGTCCCTGGAAATATTGTTAAACATACATATAAATACATATACAAACAAATGGATGATAACACTAAGTGATGACTATTCAACGCTAGACTTCACAAGCTGAGTACACGGAGACGATGATCACACAGAAAATAAACCACAGTAACAACCACAAGCTTGTGTAGAGACACCCACAGTGCGCGTAAAATATAAATATAAATTGACCAAGACCACTAGACAGCAGAAATGACGAAAGATCACAATAAAAACATATATCCGAACACAACAAATATTATATGTAAATATAACGAAAAGAAAGAGAAACAAAAACAATTTATAGCATCAACATATACACAAATCTGACGTCAGACAACTCGGCTCTAGATATTGGTTAAGACTATTTCAGTGCCCCTGCACGATACGTCAACTCATTAACGTTTTTCTTACAAAAATATCGTAAGCACCAGAAAGAATATATATTTGTGTGCTGTATCCCGACTCTCGAGAAACACCCCAAAAATCTCCTACTCTTGACAAACACTGGACCACATACAAGTAACAGCTTAACAACCGAAAACAATATTTATAAGACAATGAGCAGCAAACAGAATGTCCAACTCGTTGGCCGACAAACATGTGCCCATAAATTCGTCGTCAAAAGTTCTTATTTTGCTGTTAATAGTTTTTCACAATATGCTGGAAATGTCTGTGTTACATTCTCCGAAATGATTACGACGCTAGATTTCAAAGCGACTTGTTGTTTTGTTGAGTGGTTCCTGAATTCACGTGGTGATCAAAAGTTCCAAATGTCGGAAACGTTGACGGTAATAA
Source organism: Cepaea nemoralis (assembly GCA_014155875.1). NCBI lineage: Eukaryota > Metazoa > Mollusca > Gastropoda > Stylommatophora > Helicidae > Cepaea > Cepaea nemoralis. The sequence goes on from JACEFZ010028113.1 coordinate 544,165, forward strand.
TAATTATCCAAAGTGTTCTTTCGATATGTTGTTACTCTCGTTGCGGAGATGGCGCTTTGCTGTATCATATATGTTATAGATTCACCAAAAGAAAAGACCAAAATAATGGCAATAAATGTTCAACGCTTTCACTCTGTACAGTCAGTTCTTTTTGGCAACTGTATGCAACTATGTTCGCGGAGATGCCACGTCATCAATCGTTGACAAAATGTTTGCTGATTATAAGGTAATGAACACAAAGGGCTTTTAACAAAGCCGAACATAAAGTCTTGTTTCACACAAAAACAGCTTGTTTATCCAGTTCCACTATGGAACATCTCAGTAACTTTCCACTGTCCACGGCCTTGACCTTGCCGGACACCTCCAGTCAGTACCTGGACGCTGGTGTACCCACCCGTCCTATTTACTGCGTCGAAAAATCTTGACCAGTCAACTTGCAACCACACAGTGCGCTTGCCTCCAGCACACACACAACTGTCAATTATCTTTGGTTCCCAATCCTGTCATTATCACCGACAGCGGATGTTCTACACCAGTGGTTCTCAACCTTTTTTGGTCCGTTCCCCCCTTCACCATATTTTTGGGACGTCATTCCCCCCCCCCCCCCCCACCATATTTTTAGGACATCATTCCCCCCCCCCCCCTTACCATATTTTAAGAACGTCATTCCCCCCCCCCCCCCCTCTTTGTATTTCCTCCCTAAAAATTTCCCCCTGCCCCTACACAGTAAACGTAATAATTGAAGCTAAATTTAATAGCATATACTAAAACAAGTCTAGACATGTACATAAAATGTGATTTGCGGATCTACTTACGTTATAAAATGAATTTCAGAAGGGTGATGCGTACAGAAGCGTAAAGTATGAAAGGAAAAACAAGATCAAGTAATCGGTTCTTGTATTAACGCGATCTTGAAATAATCTTCATTCCCCCCCTGGAAACCCCAAAATTCCCCCCTGGGGGGGAATTCCCCACCGGTTGAGAACCACTGTTCTACACACACACACGCTGCCCTCGCCACTCTGGATTCAACACTGGTCTTTCATCGCCGCGTCTGCTGGTTTCAGTCCTCCTGCCTGGTATCAAATTTACCTGTCACCGTAATGGACTCTCCCGGTTAGTCTGTATGGCGTGTCTTTATCACCGACTTTTGTGCTGCCGCTGTTTTTTGACACCCCCACTCGCTTTAGCGATATGGTTGGTTCCAATTCACCTGTAGTGGGCTTGACGTGAACTGCCGTAGCCAGTTCCCGCACGGAGACAAACTCAGTGTTTATACGGTGGACACACTCCGCTGTCCACCCTCTCTCCGCGAAGAGCCCACAAACATCTCAGAATGACAACACTGTCTATAATGTTCTTAATCGGACGTAGACCTCAGATACTCCTTACTAAGTGACGAGCGCCCAGATGTCACACGTCTTCTTGATGATAATATCACGAAGTTCTTACGATGATATGCTCATGATATTATTGTGTGATGGTCGTTGTCTAGGTAACGATACTCATGGTGTGTCAATGGAGATATCTGTCTTGCAATGTAACTCACCCCCGCAGTGCATATTCACCAGGCATTAAACAAGATTCCGTTGGCGCACATAATCCTTTATTACAGAAATAAGACGGACAAACGGAAAATGTTTATACATCCAGAAACACAATGTAATCCATAGAATATAAATATCCTCCTCACAATTTAACCACACACATCACTGGCTTCTAATCTCAATCCACAAGACAGGTAATCCAGCTACAATCCACGGCTGGATCTCCCACAATCCAACCCACACATTGGGTTGGAGCCACTGCTCAACTATAGAACCCACTCTGGGTTTAGGCCCACACTCAATACAGAACCCACTCTGGGTTCAGGCCTGTCTTCACAACTAGAAGAACAACACAACACGAAGCTCTCTCTTAAACGACCTGACCCGCAGTCGGTCTCTTCTCTCACTGACTTTTTAGTCTCCTCACTTCACACAACACACAACTCTTTTTCGACCCATCCCCCCCTGGGGATTTCCACTCATATCCGCCCCATTATTTCTGAGGGTTGATTGTTTTCCTCGTAGCCAGGTCAGTCACTTTACTGTCTCCCACTCTCATCTCCATTCTTCCTCCTGCCCGGTCACTCAACTCAATGTCAGTGACCCAGGCTTATGTCAGTCATGATTAATCATGGAAACATGAATCACAATTCACATAATGACTTAACAGTACATATAGGATGACTTCAATGGAATGAAACTCAGACGCCACAACTCCGACGTCACATATACATTAACCAACCATTAAATCGATGAAACACCACACATCATTTTCCAAGTATGGAAACACACAAACTACACTCCACACGATGAATTAACATCACATGATGAATTCCATAGAATGAAATGAAATCACACACAACTATAACTTCACGATGTACACGAGTGAACCATTAAAATCAATGCAACACCCCACGTTCACTTAAAGAGTTATGAGTTGTACTACTAGCAAGTCCTCCTTATATTAATTACAACATAATTAATTATCTAGAAGATTCCTTAGCTAGGTTTAAGATTATTTTCACTATACACAAGAACAATATTAGGGTTGGAGAATTCCCCAAGGTTTGAACTTTGTTAAGTGGGCCATCTTGGACCACATGGTAGTAATCTGACTATGGGCCAGATACGAGATTAATAAAGAATAATTAATAATAAAGAATAATTAATTGTAACTATTCACTCTCTGAACTAATTCCTTCAACTAATAAGCATTTTATCTAGAGAAATACGCTAGTTCCGAAGTTAAGTACATAATTAATTTATCTTAACTCTAATCGTCTACTGACTAACTCAGGTGTCCTTCCGCAGGTGGATACCTAATTTCGAGAATCACGTAATGTAATTTATCTATGTTTCTAATGCCACATGTGACGAGCTTTGCGTTTTACCCTTGTCGGCAAGCCACATGGCACAAACATGGTCCTAATTCTAATATTAGTTAACTAACACTAGTTTTACTTAATATTATCTATTATCGATCGGCATGGCCTTTAGATTTTGCCGGCATTTTGACACACAGAAAAATATTTAACAAAATTATTATTAACTCACCCTGCAACTAGATTTTGACTGGCCTATCGGGAGTGGAGACTATCATTGGCTTTTCTATGTTTTAGAAGGTATGTTCGGCTTAACAAGAGCCAGCAATAAAATATGTTTAAACACAGACAGGTGTTCAATTTTAGCCAATTGACGTGATAGCTCCCTCCAGCCGGCTGTCAGAAAATGGCAGACGTTAGGGTGCTACCGGAAGTTAACTTCTCATCCAGGAGAGTTCCCTTCCTGTGGCCAAATTATTTTTCACAGCCAAATCTGAATATAAAATTCAGTCTGACTGGATTTCTTGGCTTGTAAACGAACTCTACCCTACATCTACTTCTAACTATAAGAAGAAATAGTATTTAACTCTCTCTATAGTTTTATGTATATAAACACTAACCAAAGACGATTTTATCTAATATTTGAAAATATAGATAAAAATAAAAATTAATACAGGATACCTAGAGGGGTTTACTGAGGGCTATCTCCATCTAGTAACAAAACGATCTGAGAGGTGGGCCAACCTGTCACAGTCCATGGTATTCTTTGCATTCTCCTCAGAAACCACATTTCTGCAGCCATTAGATGTTTTTCAGCTTGACCGCTCATTGTCCAAGTTTCACATCCATACAAAAGAACAGGCTCTATGTAGCACCTCAACACTCTTTGTCTCGTTTCAATTGACATCTTTTTATTGGTCAGTATGTTTTTCATTTTGCTAAAGGCTACTTTCGCCATGGCGATTCTTGTTCTAATCTCTTCAAGGCATCTCCCATCAGATTTTATGACTGTTCCGAGATAATTGTACCGATTCAATTGTTGAAGAGTATTCCCATTTACTTGTATATTACATTGTGGTATTTATGCGGGATTACGAATTGCATCCGTAACCCCTTCCCCATAGAGCCGGCTAATGACTAACTTAGTTGCATATCCTTTACAGGACGTTTGCAGTCAATACTGGGATTGTTTGCTGTTGTTGATATCTTGGCAAGTTTACGATTAGTATTTTGCCATTGCTTTCTGAACCAACGGCACCCATACCATTTACGTAAATAACCAGCGCAACGCGGTCTGCTATCAAATCGCGCACATCTGTGTTTCGAACGCAGATATACGGGATCACGATCATAGTTCGTAAATACTTCGCCAAGGAGCCGGCTGTGGCTGACTACTACGACCATAAAAATACTTTGAAAATCAAACCATGGTTGATTGCAACGTCTTTATGAAGACGTCGCACAATTTTTATTTTGTTGTATACTGTAAATATGAGGTACAATTTAGGTAGGAAATTATATCGGGTAATCAGCTTGTGTTGTATATGTTAGCCATACGATATGATCTTATATGGAGTTTTCTGCTGGGTTTAACTGTTTAAATGTTGTCGGTATTGAATGTAAAGATAAGATGTCTTTGTTAAAGGTAAAGATAAGAGTATCACATGGTAGATATTGCATGATTCGCCATTTCACTCGATCACCGGTGTCGAGGATCAGCTCAATGTTCTTGTCTCGACCATGCCACGTCGTCAAGCCATTCAGCTATTTACTTCTCTATCTTCCATTTGTTCTCTTCTCCTAGATATTGCCAGTTGTCACCAAGTTCTCTAATTTATTTTTTGTCATGACATGTCCAAAAAGTTTGCTGTCTACGTCTAATTTCTCTAATCAGTGTACGATTTCCATTTGTTTCTTGCAAGTCTTGGTGCCTGATACTTAAAGAAGCCATTATTCTATTGCCAGTGTGAAAGGTCGATTAATCAGAGTTATGAATTGTTTTATATACGTGTGGACTTGTAATATTGGGATGTAACAGTCACCAACACTCATTGTCACATGTAACTGTATCTATAACCCTCGTTTGGTTAATAAAGCAATGCGTTTGAAACTGAACATGTTAGATCGAGGTAAATGTTTATTTACTGATGCAGATGTTGAACGTGAGGTGCGAATGTTGCCGAAACAGCAGCGTATGGACTTTTAATGCATCATGTTTCCAGGCCTTGATACAGAGATAGAATAAGTAGTATTGTTGATGGAAAGTTAAAAGTTAGGTGGGTGCATATCTTTTACAGAATTTTGCAGTCAACCTAAGCATATGTCGTGGTCTAGAATAGTGAATATCATACCTTCACACCTGAAAAAGACAATGTCTGCTTTGGAACTGCCTTTGGTCTTTCATTAATGTACACTGATATATTTCTTTGAATGACGCCTGGTCGAGTTATATTTTATGGTGCTGAGTTCAAATTCCCACGGAAAAAAATTGGTACTATCTGACTCGGGATGAACATTCCATTTAGTAGCACGTCTTTTTCAGAACCTCGTTCCCCTAACAACCTTCCGGAAAACCTCTCGATCATAAGCAAGATGTCCCGCGTCCGATACACCCATCTGGAGATCATCCGCCACATCCTGCACCCATCTTCTCTTTGGCCTTCCTCTTCCTCTCTTCCCAGGCATAAACCTCTCCATTATTGTTCTTTCCAAACTTTAGTGATGTTTTAAGTGACCAAAATATTTCAATTGTATTTGCTTTATCGTCTTTAATAGCCAACCTTCTTCAGTATTCAGCTCATGAAGTATGGATGCATTTGTTCTTTTCTTTACGCAATATATTCTTAGAACTCGTCTATAACATTTATATTCAAAGACATTTATGCGCTGTTCAGCTTAGCTTGTTTAATAAGTGTCCAGGTCTCACAGGCGTTCGTTGCAATGGGAAAGATACATGCTCTTAAAAATATAATTTTTGTAGTTCTGTCTGTCCCACTCCATAATTTATTCAGTTGCTTTAGTCTTTGAAGAGCAATTGATAGTCGTTGTTTAATTTCTTTTAATTTGTCACCGTTGTTGGTAATCAATAACCCACGATATTCAAAATTTTCCACCACCTCCAATATTTCCTCATTAACATATATCTATAACACTAGTGAAAAAAATAAAAGACCCTATTTCACTAACTGAGGCTCTTGGTTAAATAGTGCTTATTGTCCTGGTTATACAAAAACATTTGAGTGGCATTGAACCCGGATAATTGTTTTGATAAGCAAAGTTAGTAATTCTAGGCCATTAACATTTTATTGTTTATATCGCCTCGGATAAAGAGGCGAATTAATGCAACTACTACCTATGTAAGGTATTAACCAAACTCCATAATTACAATGTGGCTACTTAAACACAGATGTATCTACAGCACAGGAGACCATGGAATACACGACCATCACAAATATGGCGGAATCAACAACACAAGAAATGCCGTTAACTGTGGAAACGGGCACATTTGAAACTACTGGTAAAAAATATATAAAAAAAACGTCAATTTGTTGTCGTTGTGTGAGTATTTCTGCATTTATGAGTTAATAATTTTAAAATTAAGTCTGTTATTTTCATTAATATTTTTATTTGTGCTTTTTAATATAAAATAAGCAAATAAATACACTCTTTGATACAATTAAAAGTTGACACGAGTAATAGTAATATCAAAGAGTAATTACAGGGATACATATACAGTACCATCAGTTGGTTGAGAGAGTTCGTTGCATGGTCTTTATATGGCGTTGCAGTCAACCCCATCATTTATTGGCTATTTGCGATTTACTAAACAAATTTACTTTAGTAGTTTGCCAATGATTTCTGAATGGCCGACGCTCATACCATAGAAATCAAAGAAAAGCGGTCTGCTTCTAAACCGCCTGCAACTAATTTCGAATCTCCTTCCCGTTTTCCACCGATATATCTGGGAATTGTGTAACGCGTTCACCTAAATTCCAGACACGGACATTAATAGACGAGTCTGATACTGGCTCCCGTGACAAGACAATCCCAGACAGCAGGCTTATTTGCTGATCGAGAGCATCAATCTGCTGTCGGTTCAGTTCAGGGGTTTGATGTACGTCGCAGTTGTCAACGCTACTTTTAATATGCCAGTTTTCTTTCTGTAGGGTTTGGAACAACCTTTTGAAATATTTAAAAAAAAATATGAATGGCCGACTCGTCTAATCGGACTTCACAGGTAATTCAGGGGAGGATGGAGAGGTCTTGCTTCCGTCTGGTCAACATGTATATTTTGCATAAATTGTCCCTGGCATACTAGGTGCTTAACAATTGTAACGTCTTCTTCTGGTTGAGATAGTGGCTGCCGCTTCCATCAAGGATGAACTGCATGTTTCTTAGAGGACTTTTGTGTTGGCATTCTGGCGACGGCATTATGTACAGTGAAAGTTTTTACTTCTGTCCGAGGTGTTTTGTTGCGTGAACTTCATGTCGGAGATAAAATGGCGTGGCTGGCTAGAAAACACCTAGAAACGGAACACCAACATCTAGAAACATCGAGACTTTGAAGGTGAACATCTGGTTGGGAAAGTGACTGCCACTTCCATCAAGGATGAATGTTGAGTGGAGGACTTTTGTGGTGACAGTTTGGTGGCGGCATTATGCACAGTGTGCCTGAGCGGGCTGTTGTTTGTCGAGACTCCTGTCTTTCCCACTTTTCACATGGGACAGTGAGGAAAATTGTATGTGATATTCACTGGCACAGGAACGGAGCATAATGGGGACGACCCGTTGCTGTGATGTTGGAATCGCGACTTAACTGAACTGAACGTCTTCTTATCGGAATCTCTTCGGGCAAACGATTATAGCTTCTTTGTTATCTTCATAATGAAACGTCCCTCCTGTAGTACATTGCCATTAAACAAGGCATATAGTTTTCCCCAGTAACGTGGCATTTACTTAACCCGCTCAACTTAGTATCCTTGAATCTGGCCTCATGTCAGTGGTAGTGTCATATATCTTCGTGGAATTTTCTCTGAGCTCTGAAGTCGGCCTCCTCCCGACACGACACGTTTTCCAAAACTAACCAACAAGCACAGCTGAAACACGCTCACAACCCAATTTGCGTGTACTTTCTACTAAAAGATAAATGCAATGAGAACCAGATGAGACTCTGTGTAAAGCGCCACTGCCAACAGCCCAAACCTAAAACAGACGTAACTACAGTCCCCAAACTCAAGGTATTCATCCAGCTAGCTTTTCGAGGGGATGACGTAATGCAACGTCTACAAGACCGGGTTACTACAGCAGTAGGCCGAACATTCTGTGCTGCAACTCCAGTCATTAGATATAAAACCGTACCGATTCCTACACCAGCAGTCAAAGAGCCTGTTCCTCTGTACGCCACAAACAATTGTATTTACCAATTCACATGTAGATGCCAGGCCGTTTACATTGGTAGAACAGAGAGACAGCTTAACAAACGAGTGTCAGAACACATACGTCTATGGGTCAACAAGATACAACACACAGGAGATGCTAGCCTCGTGGCGCCGACACACCGGAAGCTCCCGGCGTCTTCAATCGGTAGGCACATTATCGAAAGTGGCCATGTGGTTGACAGAGACACTGCCTTTCGCGTGGTGTTTAACACACAAAATACTCGCTTGTTAAAATTTGCAGAAGCAATTATGATCTATCAACGCAAGCCAGAATTGTGCAAACAGAAAGACATGTTAGGTAGCTTAAAATTACCATGGTAGATAATTGACATTACTGTGCGAATATGTGTATATTTCAACTTGAAGGATTTATCTAGTTAATTCACGTAAGTTGTGTGATTTCTGCAGTATGTACCTGACGAGATGCAGCAAAATATGCCAGGCAATAAATCGTGCAATCTATTGTTTGTGTGGATAGTGGAAAAGAAGACGTAACAAAGACATTTATGATCTGTTTAAGTCACCGCTAATCACTGGTATCATGAAGGCTAATAGACTACAATAGCTGGGGCATATAGAAAGAATGGAAGATAATAGGGAAACAAAACTCGATTACACTCAAGAAATAAATGACCGTAGACCCCGAGGTAGACCAAGAAGACGGTGGAGAGATAATATACATACAGACCTACAAGCATTTGGAATCAACGACTGGCAAGAGAGGGTCAACCAGAAAGATTAATGGAGACGGTTTGTATCTGCAGTAAAGAACCTCAATGTAGTCTATTAGCCTTCATGATACCAGTGATTAGCGGGGACTTAAACAAATCATAAATGTCTTTGTTACTTCTTCTTTTCCACTCTCCACTTTGTGTATCCCTAATGGGTCCAAAGATGCGTCTTAAAATTTTGTTCTCAAAGGTTTGTAACAAGGCTTCGTCTCCTTTCGTTGTACTCCAGGTTTCAGAGCCATACAGCACAACTGGTCTGATCAGTGTTTTGTATATTGTGATTTTGGTGTTACGAGATAGCGCCTTTGATTTTAGTAGATGTTGTAGTGCATAGTATATCTTATTTCCAGAGTTGATTCTAGTTTGTATTTCTTCCCTTATGATGTTGGAGCAGTTGAAGATTGTACCCAGGTATTTGTATGTTTCCGTTCTTTTAATGGTCATATTATCTATTTGTATGTGGCCAGAGTTTTTAGCCATTCCGTCTCTTGAAATTACCATATATTCTGTCTTATCTTGGTTGATAACCAGCCCCATCTGTTGGGCTTTTTCCTTTAAGTGAGTCAATATTTCTAATGTCTTTTGTCTAGTTATTATATACAGTTCACATTAACACATTGCGCCTTCCAAGTGTGGGGGTGACACCGATTACTGACTTTATAAAACACCAATGGTATTCGAATGGAATGCTTCTTCGTCATCTTTATCATGTAACATCCTTTCTGGAGTATCTTGCACATGCTAACAATTCTCTCTGTAAATGATCTTCCCTTATATCTGTCATCATCCTGCGATCTACTTGCAGACGACTGCACAGTATATACAAACGCTGTTGATCGTAATGTGCTAGAATTATCCTTGCAACAGGAAATAAATAGTGTAGTTAACTGGAGTCATGCAAACCGCATGCAAATTAACATTTATAAAACAAAATCTATGTTAATAGGAACCATGCAAAGACTTCACACTCTAAACTCGCAGAGAACTCTTCAGCTGCACATTTGTAGCACGCCTATAGAAAGTGTAACCGAGCACAAGGCACTGAGTCTTATCATAGATAAAAATCTATCCTTTAATTCCCATGTTCATGCTCTAGATAAACAAATAGCCAAAAAAGTATACCAGCTTGCCAAAATTAAAAATTTCCTCGACGAAAACACAAGAAAGATATTCTATACTTCCCACATACAAACACGTATTGATTATTGCTCCACAATCTGGGATGGATGCTCCAAATCAATAACAAAACGCCTTTATTCACTCCAGAAAAGGGCAGCGCGTCTAATCAATGATGATAAGCTTACAGACAATTCTAACCTAATGAAGGTCTTCAGTTACTGCCACTCCACAAACGACTACTTTTTAATAAGGCTAAACTAATTCACAAAATCCTATTTCAAAATGCCCCAAGCTACCTTGGCCATTGTTTAAATATAACGCAAGACATAGCGAACGACTAAATATACTTAATGTCCCTAAAACTAGAATAGACGTATATAAAACAAGCTTAGAATACTCTGCCACTCAGTTGTGGAACAATCTTCCACAAGAAATCAAAGACATCACCAATCATTATACATACAGTCGCAACCTGTTTGAACACTACCTCAGAACAGACTACATGCCCCCTTAAAAAAAAAGCAACAAAGACAATAATAATGGTAAATTATCTCGAACGACAACTAGGCCCCCCCCCCCCACCCACCCCCCCCCCCCCCCCCAAAAAAAAAAAAAAAAAAAAAAAAAAAAAAAAACATTCCCACATGTATGGCACGTTACACTCACCTTGGGTATTTATGATACCCATGTTAAACATTGCCTCAACGAGTCATGTATTGTTGATTAGTTTTCATGCGTTTTAATGCTTATTGTTCTTTTGTTGTCAAAGAATTGCTTCAAAGAGATGTTGAATGAAAGAATGTTTGAGAGGAAATAGAGAAGAAGGACAGAATGTCAGACGGGACTGCGTGCCCAATTCTTAACCCTTTGAAAATAAAGATTTTCGTTCGTTCGTTCTTTCGTTCGTTCTCACAGAGGATTATTCCCGGTCAGATATGATTAATCGACAATCTTCGTTGGAAACTTATATTTCTGGTCCACAAAAAGATGTATAAATTTGTCTCGTGTTAATAAATGTGTACGCTATTACTGCAGGGTGATAAAGCATTCATGCAGAGAGAAAAAGTTATAGACATTTAAGTAATTGAAAAGTTTTTATGCATTAAGAATGTCAATGCAATATGGATAGCTGTTACTGCACTTTAATAATATTAATTATTTGATAGTCAGGCCATATGTTATAATTGTCATTTACTGCCAATATAGTACCTTGCTGTGTATGGCAGAGGGGTCTTTGAGCCTGAATAATTAAGGCCACCTGGCTAGTGCAGTCGCCGCGAACTGTGCAGGTTAGGATTTTCTTTTTGCCCCCTATTTAGACATTACGTTGATTTACAATACAAATGTGCCTTACAATAAGCGTTCATCCTTCTTGGAAAATAAGAATAGTTACTGGACATGACATTCATGGTACGTGGAGATCACGTTACCTCTCATCTTAAGTGTCCTTTTGTGGTCAAGGTCCTTGTAGAATCAGTCAATGGCTTTGCTGATTGGGACATGCTAGATTTGCACACATTATCTTCCTTAACACACACACACACACACACACACACACACACACACACACACACACACACACACACACACACACACACACACACACACACACATGCACCCCCCACACACACACACGCTTACACATTGTTCAAGGGTACTTGTTCGGGAAGTAGTGGGATGGGTGGTGCTTGATCAGCATAAAGAAATAATCCTTACAACTAGACCCCAATAGTATTTTCACAAGCCCTAGACAAGCCCCCGTGTTAATTGTCGCAGGTCGACCTGATAACCATGGATTTAAATATTAAAGCTTAGAGCTCAGAGCGCTGGCGGCATAATCCATTTAATTATGTGAGTGTATGTATGTGTGTACGCGTGTATGTGTGTACAAATTCATTATATATATATATATATATATATATATATATATATATATATATATATATATATATATATATATATATATATATATATATAAAACACGATGTATGTATGTGTGTCCGTTCTTTATGCGTTCGCGAACGGTCCATCCGATTGAGGTGACATTTTCTACACATCTTCTTTTCATTCCCGTGCAGCCAACTGTCATAGTTTTTTTAATGTACAATCAGCTATTTACTTACTAAAATTTAATATTTAAATTTACATTATCATTTCTATATAGCGAGGGGACTTAACTTAAGAAAAGTTATTTCAAGGGGCATAACTTTTAATAACATTGCTATATACTTTATAGTCATATTGTTGCATTGTTTTCAAAGATTTATAAACTCTTTGTCTACAGTTATTTACAGGCATATGAGTTATAATAAATAGTGATATAATCTTTAAGAGATTTTCAAAGTTTTCATAAAAATAATGCATCTATTTAAATAGTGAAAATTTTCTAACTCATCGTTTTATTTTTCTTCAACAGCACATTAATTTTTTTTTAACATTCTCATATGTGGCGCGTGACACCCACGTTGGGTATTTATGATGCCCGCCCATGTTAAACATTTCCTCAAAGAGTTACTTTTCATGCATCTTAATGCAAGAATGTTGAATGAAACAATGTATGAGAGGAAATAGAGAAGAAGGGCAGAATGTAGGACGGTCCTGCGTGCCCAATTCTTAACCCTTTGAAAATAAAGATTTTCGTTCGTTAAAAAAAAACAGAAGTTATTTTTTGTGAGAGAAAGTTAGTTGCATATCGTTTGCAGTACTCTGCAGTCAACCCACCGCCCACTATTTATTGGCTGTTCGTGATATCTTGGTAAGTTTACTTTAGATAGATCTCTTCCAATCATATTTTCTACTATAAATCTATCTATTCTTCTATTCTATCTATATTTTTAACGGGAACGGGCCGAACATAGATAGATAGATAGATATATAGATAGATATATAGATAGATAGATAGACAGATAGATAGATAGACAGATAGACAGATAGTCGGGGACAGGAACGGGAGCTTATATGACTACTTATATGAATTAAATGAGATGCTCCCCACCAGGGACTGGGCGAAGCCGGGCCGGGTCAGACAGACAGCCAGACAGACAGACAAACAGATAGATAGACAGACAGACAGACAGACGGATAGATAGATAGATAGATAGATAGATAGATAGATAGATAGATAGATAGATAGATAGATAGATAGATAGATAGATAGATCCCCGCCAGGGCCTGGGTGAAGCCGGGCCGGGTCAGCTAGTACTATAATAAATTAATAATAAAAAAGGAAAAACATTTGTTACCGCTATTCCTATGCTACGAGTTAGGGTTAGATTGTGTGTATAAGTACACTCTAATTTCAAATTATTAACCATTCATCGTTTTATTTAATGAGAAACAAAACTGATATACACGGCCAGTGGCGTGCAGAGGTTCTTTGATGCCCGAGGCCAACCCCTTGATTGGATGCCCCTAAATTGTTCTTTACCTCATTCATTCCTCCTCCCCTCCGACTGCACTGTGCTGCCCCCTCTCCCTAACTGGATGCGCCCCTTCCTGCTGGATGCCCGGGGCCGTCGCACCTTCCGCACCCCTCTCTCCACGCCACTGTACACGGCATTTCTAGCTATAAAGTGTCTACTCTTTTAACATTTCTGTTTGATCCCTTTTATACTTTCAGAGAGTTATGTTTTCCATATTGTTAGAACGTAGACACAGTTTTATGGACACTTTTTTGTCAAGTACTGTAATTGCTAGTCATTTATATATTCAACTAAACTATTGTATAATTATTGTCATATGTTTATGTATGCGTCAATTATTATTTACTATTATATGTGCATTGTAATGTTGAATTCCACACCTTAATGTCTAAAATTTGGAACAGTACGCACTATAACGCTAAGATAATACTTTCAAATCACATTATATGTCCTCTTAAACTTGTATATATAATTTACAATCTAAAGGTGCCAAGATATGCAACGGTGCCGAGCTTACTTGCCAACGTCCTTGTGTTAATTTTATAATCCCATTCAGGCCGGGATGTTCTTCTTGTTCTGGGTTCCCAGCTTGATGCAGTGTAAAATGGTACCAGGAAACGTTCCGAAAGAACGGCTGCCAGCATTATATAAACCGCACCACCCATTGTATGGTCTAGAAATATGGGGCCAGCATCAAACAACCAATACATTTCACGCGTAAAAAAGATTCCTCTATGTCACATTGACTATGCATCATGATTTTTATTTCTCCTCATTAGAATTTCAGTAACATTATTATTATTGTTATTATTATTATTATTATTATTATTATTATTATTATTATTATTATTATTATTATTATTATTATTATTATTATTATTATTAACAATTTACATTTCACAGCTTTTAAAGTCAGCAACACTGGCTTTCTATGTGCATGTGTACATAATGTACAGTTCCCAACGAATTACACAATGTTGATGAACAAAATTTCAGAACATATAAAAGAAGAGCTCAAGATAAACAACAAGGTTAGAAATGTATTGCTCTCTTAGTATTAGAAATGTATACATACTTTTTAAAAAATTTTTACGAGTGGTTCCGACTTGCCCTTCCCCTTTAATTGGATGTTAATTGAATCTAGAATGTTTCTGTGAAATCTTAACACTCTTGGACGAGACAGTAAAAGTATTCGCTGTTCCTTGATAAATTTGATATCTTTATTAATTTATTTTGTAGATGATTTTCCACTGTTGATATCAAGCTCCATTTCTGGAGGCTGGGTATGAGGACAATCTTCTGACACTGGTATATTCGGACGCTCTTCAAAATATTAAATCATCTGTTTATTTCATCTTTAACATTGGTAAGGTCTTTCCATTACTATTTTTTATCATTCTTGGCTGATAATATTGCTCTTCCATTTCCATTATGATACTTCCGAATACCCTTTCATTGCTGCTACGTTTATTTCTTTTGCTAGGTCATCTAAATTTTGCCTTTTATTATCCATTATCCGCTTCCTGCCTTCTTAATTAGCTTCTGTGTGTATTTTCTAGGGTCTGGCTTTAGTAGTTATGGGATGGTATTATTGAAATCTGGTCTCTTATTGTTTTACCTTTCTTCATGTTGTTAAGGTTTCGGGCGTTATTTATACTTTATTTCGTCGTACCTTGTCCTTTTTAAATGTTGCATTCTCACATGTGCCATCCTGAGTAGTATTTTCAGTGTGCATAACATATATGGATATTTAAAAAAATCAAATTGATCTTGGCTCACAGGTAGCCTTAAATGTGTTTTAAAAAATTTCTGGGAAGTAAAAGCGGCCGGCAAATTGTTCATTGTTTCTATCATCATAGCCAGATATTCAAATGTAAATGGAAATTTGTTTTTCATTATCTTTTGATTGTTCTTATTTTTGCATCTTTCCATTCTTATGCCTTAGTGTAGCCACCGTAGTGTCTTTCTTGTGTTTATATGCTGTGTTTTGTGTATGTATGTGCTTGCTGATAAAGGCTAGTCGCCGTAACGTCCAATGTTTTCCGTAATTGTGTTCTGTAAAGCTGCATTACTTTGTGTTAATTTATATAGGTTACATTTCCACAGCTGTACCGCAGTTCCACTAATGTGATTCATGATTTAAAATATCGGACCTGGCACATACTCAATATTCCCTATGCGGCGAAAAGAGGTCCAACGTGTACATCATGTCTTGAAAACTATTGCCATTTCTTGCTAGAAGGATTATACCTTCACTAATAGATATTAGATTGAACAAGTAACGCTAGTAACATATATTGTAACTGATGTATTCTCTTTTTCTTTCGCATTTTATCCGTAATTGGGTATAGATCCTCAATAAACTCACTCTAATCTTAGCTATCTCATGCAGCTTCGTCCATCTCCTCCCCAAGATATTTATTTCTGTTTCTACTTTTCTTTTTCATAAGTCTTAAAATTTTCTGTAAATTTATTTATTTTCCCCTGTGGATTCCAGATAAAAACCTTTCTAGTTATACTATTTCCACGTGTTCTCGGTGTGTGTCCTGTCGAGCGACAGCGTATTTTTCCAACATCTTTGTTCACTGGTATTTGCCTAGTTCCACTCCATGAGCTCCATATTTATGATTTCTGTCAAATCAGTTTAGTCTGTTTAACACAGACCCAGATACATGAATAGGTGTAGTGTATTTGTAATATTTATTTGTCGTTCTCCATGTTTCCGATCCATACAGTAGTACTGCTTAAACGTTAGAATTGAGTATTCTAAATTTAGTGCTAATTTAATTTCTTGTCACTTCAACACGTTTCTTATTGTTATTGACGATTATCTCGACTTTTGCATTCTTATTGTGATTTCTTTATCTGTTACCCCATTTTTGTCTATACTACATTTCATGGTTGGTTGGATCTTGCAGGTAAAGTATGTTTACGGAATGTGGAAGCCGGTTCCACACCCAACCCTCGTTCGGCGCCTCTTATGACATGCTTGGTGTATTACAGTGTTTTATATTCTTTGCTTTTGATAACGGTCCCGGTAACATACTGTTATAATTTTAATAGATAACTCACGGGTTTATATACACGACAATTAGGTAAAAATATGCAAACACAAGAATCATTAAAACATACAGAGGTACAACATGGTAGATATACGAATAGATTGAGATACAGGCTGACAGGCATACAGATGGTGATACAGACAAACAAGCATAAAGAAGCATATATTCAACATATGTAGTAATAAACATCATGCATATTAATGTAACCTATGTATGTAATTGTTGACATCTAACTCCTTGTTTGCAGATTCTCTCAGCGACGGTTAGAAGTAAAACTAGCTTTGCAGACAACAAGCCTATTTGTAAAGGCATAGGGTACACCGGTGTAATTATAATGATGGCAATCATATTTGCAGTTGTTGCTATGGATGCTACCACGTTTCTATGCAGGAGCGGCTTCTATAGATCCAGGCAATCCAGAATTCGTGTTGAGCAAAAGTGTTAAGTGAAGATACAATAGATTCGTCAAAATTAAACGTGACTGGACAATATCAGAAGGGATGATGCCAGAAAGCAAGAAGGGCCAGCACAAATCATATGGCATTTTCATATGATAAGTTCTTCACAAGAGAGGGCCAAACGGCCGGATTTAGCATATAGACCCTACGGACACCGAGTCAGTCACGCCTGTAAACGAGGGATTGAAGGAAGACAGGTAGAAGCTCACTCTGTCTCTTTTTAACATAACGCTCATTCATTCATTCATTCATTCATTCATTCATTCATTCATTCATTCATTCATTCATTCATATATTCAGCAGCATGTCCTTAGCAGAACCTCACTCCCATAACAATCTTCCGGAAAACTTCTCGATCACAAGCAAAATGTCTCACGTCTGATACACTCATCTGGAGATCACCTGCCACATCCCGCACCCATCTTCTCTTTGGCCTTCCTCTTCCTCTCTTCCCAAGCATATACCCCTCCAGTATTGTTATCTCCAAACTTTCATGACGTTTCAAGTGACCAAAATATTTCAATTTTCTTTGTTTTATCGTCTTTAATAGCCAACCCTCTTCAATATTTAGCTCTTGAAGTATGGATGCGTTTGTTCTTTTCTTTACCCAAGATAGTCTTAGAACTCGTCTATAACATTTATATTCAAAGGCATTTATGCGCTGTTCAGCTTGTTTAGTAAGTGTCCATGTCTCACAGGCGTATGTTGCAATGGGAAAGATGCTTGCTCTTACAAATCTAATTTTTGTAGTTCTAACACAATGCTAACAAGCAAAAATATAAATGGAAGCTAATACAAACATTGGATGAAGACAATCTTATTCAATGTAGTTTCCAATATAGCGTGACTTTCTTAAAAAGTTTCTCAATTTTTATGATGCTGGGTGGACATTGAAGGAAAATGGTCACAGACCATTCCTATTTCTATGGAGATTTGAGCTCAGGATGACTTAAGTAAAAGATGGATGTACCAGCGATTACGATCCTCTGTAGGAAAATTAATGTATTCAAGTTATTATAAGCTACTCTTGCTCTAACGATGGTAGCAGGTTTAACGTATGCACATTACTTTGTGTCATTATCAATTGAAACAAAAGATAAGTTGAGTTGAGTTGAGCTAAGTACCGACATCATTGCAATCAGGACATTCTCATACGCGCTCCGTCCCCTCGTTCAACAGCCAGCGAAGAGTCACACTATTAATCGTTCACACAGCTATATGATTGAAAGTTCTCCTGGTCTTCCCTCTCAGTTTTGAGATTCTACCAGAACCCCTGTCAATTCCCCACAATCTCATCCTTTCAACATACGGGTTCTCAATATGTTCCCCCACCTTCTCCACCCGGTCCAACAGGCGCACTACCACCTCTCTCTTGCCCATAAGTAATCTATCACCAAGAGGCGCCTTCTCTGCCAGCATATCAGCCTGTTCATTCCCCAGCACTCCCGCATGGCCAGGGCAAAAATTCCATACAATTCTCATAATCTGTGACCTCTGAAGCTAGGTGAGCTATTCTACAGGAAACATTCCTTTCTACACCTTACTAAGTATATTCCTTGAGTCTGTGATGAAGACTATGTGTGTTGCAGTGGTCTCCTCTAACCAACGGAATGCGGCTGTGACTGCTTCCACCTCCATTCTCATGCTGGAGGTCGTAGCCTCATATGCCATACTCTCCATTTTCAAGAATCGTCCATTAGCCTTGGCAATGAAATCCCAAACACTCCGTCTGTTTCTCACCACTGACCCATCAGTATAAATCACTTTGTCACCTTGATGTGCATTACTCTGGATCTGTTGTTGCACCTCAAAATCTGTGCTGCCCGCTACCCATTCTGTGCACTCACGACCCAGTGTTACAGTTACATTGTGCCCATTCGTCCTGCGTGCCGGTAATTCATCCCAATCTTCTTCACGATTGATGGTCTCTAGATCACACACCTGATCTATAGATATTTCTACATGTGCCATCCAAGGCATGTCTCGTCTTAGTCTACGATTCTTGATCACATCCATGGCTTCATGCAGGGAGTGATCCCTATCTGCAGCAACTCTTATGTACCATTTGACCTGAAGGACCCTATGCCTATCCGCTGTGGTATGTTAAAATAGAAATTGGAGAAGAATCCCCAAATATTAGTAGCCAACTATTATAAGGAAACTAGAACTGGCTCGTAAATGTAAAGTTTCCTAATAGAGGCATGTAGAGCACAGGGAATTTACCGGATTCAACGGAAGAGAAATATCACTCTTGATACCCGGACGCATGTTGTCTCCCTACCACATTCTGCTCCCCCGAGTTGATCATTAAGTATATAACAATCTTACTTGTAACTCCATAAAAACAAGACACAAGTCAACAAGAAGAAGTAACCAACTCCCTGCTATAAATTATAATACTATAATGGGATAACATGACCGGAGGGAGGGGTGGGGGTATTCAATTGGCATATTAAAATTATACACAACTCAAAAATCACTAAACAAGAAACATTGTAGCTCTAATAGTCATCACATTTCAAGTAATTAAAAATGGCACTGTTTCATACTCAGGTGCTAAACTAAACTGTCTTTTAGTTAAAAACAGGATCTAATATAAATTGTCCATGATCTCAGCAGGACTAATATCAAATGTCTATGATTTCACCATAGGAACTAATATCAAATATATATTATGTCATCACAGGAACTAATATCAGATGTCCTTGATTTCATCACTGTAGGCTAAAAAATATTCCTGATGTTATCTATAGGAGTCCCAGAAATCCGGATACTACTCTGGTAGGGATACTGTTGTTGGCCATGATATAAGAGAGGATATTATTGTGTACTTAGCTGATTTCCACCATGCTAGGGTTGCTTCTGACATCGGAGGAGTCAATGATGTTCCATGGAATTTCGCTCTTCCAGCAGTATCAAGGCGAATCCCTTCATCTTTCAAAGATGACTTTGACCCTCCATGAAGACAATATTCAGCTTTCATGATTATGCCCCAGTTTCAACCCCCCCCCCCCCCCCCAAAAAAAAAAAAAAACAACAAAACAACAAGACCACCATCTCTCAGCCAATAAAGGACACATTTTATCCCAAAATGAAAACACAACTTTCTCCTAGAGATTCATTTTGTTGACTGCGGCATAACATCAGCAATCTAGATGAAGCTGACACCAGCCAATCCCAACTTGCCTAATTTAAATAAGCTTATTATAACTGATCTCTCTACACCAATCAGAATCATCCCAGTAGGTTGTTTTCCCGGTTCGAGTGATTTCGTCATCTGGCAGGTGGCTGGGACCTTCATATTTCATCCGCCCACGGAATCAACAATTACTACTCCTAGTTTGACTTCCGACTGTCAAATATTTCAACTTTTGCTGACGTCAGACGTGCAGGTGTTCAACATCTGTTGTTTTTCATCAGTGAAGGCGTTGTCTATTATTACCTGTTGTCAAGCTCCAACTGCCACTGGGGTGCAGTTTTGTTATATTTAAAAATGCAGGAGCGGCCTGCTGTAACATTGTGAACAATTGAAGCGGTTCGCACTCTGTATTCAAATGTTGCTGGGGGAGAAAGACATCATAAATGTCACATCCGCCATTGTTGGTAGCGCCAGAATATCCCTCATGCATATAATTGATGTGTCCTTTGTGCACCCCAGAATCACCCACATGGCCGCATTTTGTATGCGCTCCTACCTTTCAAGCTGGCTCTTTGATACTCTCAGCAGCCCCAAACTATACCCAATGACAGAAATTATTGACTTCTGAAAGAGCCCGTAAAGCATCCTCTGCTCTACCCCAGTTGCTGTCATCGCCCTAAAAGTCCCCTACCAGCCTTCACCACCGAAGCCTCCACATCATCTTTACAAGCCATAGTTATTGTTAGTTATTAGTTGGGGTATCTTCATTGCACTCCGGACATGTCCATAGGTGCTCAGATCCTCCCCCCAGCATATGCATCAGCGTCCGGTGGCTAATAGTCCCAGTTCTGTGTTGGTTGACGAGGCGCCTTGTTTTCCCGATGTACCTCTCGCGTCTGGCCGTGCCGATCTTTACTCCCAAGTCTTTCATCCTGGACAGCGATGTGGATTCACTGACATCAAAGTCCTCTGTTCTCGCCATATCTTTGAGGACGTTAATAACATCGGCACGATCCATGGGCTGGCCATCTACAGAGGGTGCAGAGCCAGCCAGTTTGTCAGCTCGTTCATTTCCCTCGACTTCCGCATGTCCCGGGACGAAGATGAAGGTGACTTTACGGACAATAGACTTCCGCAGCGACTCAGTCCACTGTCTACATACAGATCCAGCTTCGACCTTCTGAATCATGCTCAATAAATCACTTAGTACACACACGTTGGTATAATGCTGTGATTCCAGCCATATGAAAACCTGTGTAACTGCCATCACCTCCATCGTCATGCTGCTCGTGGTCATGGAGTGGGCACCACTGGATTCTTGAACGGTTCGGTCCGCTGAACGGGCTGTAAATGCCCACGCACTTCTCTGCGTTCTGATTGCAATAATTGGCGTGGTATCACTCTATTGTCAGTACCAGGCAAACATTTTTGTAGCATGTTACTTGAGAGATTGAAAAAGACGATAGATGAAAGGCTCAGAGAAGAACAAGCAGGCTTCAGACCAAAACGGTCATGCATAGACCACATTTTCACCCTCAGAATAATCATTGAAGACTCCGTAGAATTCCAGTCGAAATTAATCACCAACTTTGTCGACTTTCAAAAAGCCTTCGACAGTATCCACCGTCCTTCACTTTGGAATCTACTTAACATCTATGGTTTTCCTACCAAATATACCAACGTCATAAAATCTTTCTACAAAGAAACACGTTGCTGCGTAAGAACAGAAACAGGCAACTCTGACTGGTTCTCAGTCGAAACAGGAGTGAAACAGGGTTGTGTCTTATCACCGATGCTTTTTGGAATAGCTATCGATTGGGTCATGCGCAAATGCACAAACAACACAAATATGGGTATCCATTGGGTTGACAAAATTCTAGAAGACCTGGACTTTGCCGACGACATAGTGCTTTTGAGTTCAACACACCCGGATGCCCAAGAGAAAATAAACCACCTCCAAAATGTTTCAGGGCAAATTGGTCTCCAAATTAACACCACAAAAACAAAGACTATTGATCTTACCAACAGTTCAGATGACACCAAATTGAACAGCTACGTTCTTGAAAAAGTCAACAGCTTCACATACCTAGGAAGCAAAATGACATCTACAGGGGACTCAACACCAGAAATATCATCTAGAATCGCACTGGCATCTAGTGCCTTCAATAAACTGTCAAACATCTGGAAGTCAAAGACACTCAGCAAACACACAAAACTTAAAATCTTCAACTCTTGTGTGATTCCAGTGTTAACGTATGGATGTGAAAGTTGGAAATCAACGGTAGCTTTAGATAAAAAAATTAGACAATTTTGAGAACAAATGTCTTAGAAGACTTCTAAACATCCACTGGACAGACTTCAGAACCAATTCGCAAATAAGACAAGAGACTAAGCAAGATACAGTATCCTATTTCATAAGAAGACGCCGTTGGAACTACATCGGCCATGTACTCAGAATGGACAAGTCAAGACTCCCCTACCAAGCCCTCATATGGTCACCAGTAGGGAAAAGAAAACGGGGAAGACCAAGAGAGACCCTGCGTAGAACCATCATTAGAGAAGGCTCATTCAACGGCCAAGTAAATATCCAAGATCTACAACAGATAGCAGCGAACCGCCAGGCATGGAGAGACAGGACTTCTGCCCTATGCGCCGCCTTAGGCTCAAGAGGAAAGACTAACTAACTAACTTCTCTGCGGCTTTACAACATATCCATCTGTATAGATGAGCACTTCGGGGCTATCTGAGTGTTCATAGATGAGCGCGTTAACCTCTGCATTGACAGCGGTAGGGTTCTGCTCTCTGCACCGTCTGTCGAGTGTGATAATGCAGGAGAAAGTGCACTTAAAAGCTGGAGGCACGGGCACCCATTCCTTGCCGGAGTTGATACTGGTAAGACTGCAGACATGTCTGACGACATCTTCCGCCCGACCCATACAAGGCATTCACCCGTCTAAGGTTATACCAAAGTATTTCAATTTACTCTCTCCACTAAGAGGACATCCATTCAATATAATACCTGGGACATCTGCCTTCAAAATCCGGTTATCCAGGGAGTACCACACAACCGACGCCTTGTCTGGGCCTATAAGGCCCCTGCGTCCCTGCACCACTCTGCCACCCTGTTTACTGCCAGCAGTAAATTGTCAGCAAAACTTTCCCTCCCTCTGCCCTGTTTGTACACCAGCACATCATCTGCAAATGTCAAGATTCTACCAACACCTGGTGTCTCAATAGCGGCGACGTTGTTCGTGTAGACATTAAAGAGCACTGGGGACATGGCAGACATGTGTACCTGTGGCAACCCAGGTGTAATCGTACAGGGACCAGAAGTCCAGGAACCCATGCGCAGTGCAACCTTCCGCTCATAAAGTACTGGCGCAACCCATCTGACAAGACAAGGGCAGACTATGTCCATCAGATCATACATAACCCTGCTATACGCATTCTCCAAGTCAACGACAACCGCCACTGTCTATCGTTTATCCTGGAAGCCCTCATAGACTTCAAATGCAAAAGTAGCTGCATTGGTCCAGGTGTCCTGCCCAGGCCGGTAACACCGAACCCTTTGGGAAGCAGATTACAACTTTCCAAATATCGCTGGAGCTACTATCTTTTCGAGGACTTTGCCCAAGGTGTTTTGCAGGGTTATGACTCGGTATCCATTAAGTCTGGAGTGATCCTTACCTGACTTTGGCAGTGGAGCCAGGTAGCTGTGCAGCCAATCCTGGGGTATTTCCGCCGTATTAATCCTTAGGTTGAAACAAAGAGCCATCTAATCCAAGTCCCCATCCTTCATGTTACTCATATAGGTGTACCTTACCCCGTTCTGGCCTGGCGCTATGTCTTTAGCCCTCCTCAGTACCCGTCTAATACCCTCCACTTTAACCCCAGAGTCCTCCTTCCTAGTGACCGGTGACAAGGCTTCTCTGACTATATCTCTAACAGCTCTATCTTGCTGATCCGTCTGTTTTAAAAATTGTACAAGACAAGCCTCCCCTTTGTCCTGGTCAGTTGTCATAGGTCGGTTGTTATAATAATAAAGGGTCCATGTGTACCAGGCATCACCTGTCTGTTCACCTGCCCGTTAAGCTTCCGGAATTTATCCAATGCCACATTCCCATCGACTTCATTTATAAACTGTACCCACTTAATCCAGTTTGCCTTTTCACCAGTGGTTCTTAACCTTTTTTGGCCCATGCACCCCTTCACCATATGTTCAGAATGTCACCCCCTCCCACTTTCATATTTCCTCCATATAACCCCCTCCCCCCTGCACTCTCGCTCCTACATAGTATACGTAAAAACGGAAGCTAATTTTAACAACACATACTGGAACAAGTCTATACGTCTACATAAAACGCGATTTGCAGGTCTACTTGCGTTATAAAACGAATTTCAGAAAGGTAAGAAGTACAGAACCGTAAAGTATGGAGGGACAAACAATATCAAGTAATCGGTTCTTGTATTAACGCGATCTTGAAATAATCATGATTCCCTCCCCCTTCCCCCTGCAAACACTAATATTCCCGCCTGGGGGGAATTCCCCACCGGTTAGAGAACCACTGCTATATACCTTTAATTTTTTTATATCTTCCCGCCTCCTCCATTTTTGTGGCAACTGAATTTGTTGCTCTCTGCACCCTATGCCAATTCCTTATGGCCGCCCTCTTTTCCTTCCATGATTTCTCCACCTCTGGTGTCCACCATGGTGACTGGGTGAAGAGTCTTCATGTTGGTTTAAACCGACCTTGTTATCGAAGGCGCCCCAAGAGCGAAGAGTGGTCACAATCATAACTGAATTCTCTGCTGGCCCTTATAGTCCTGAGTGTACTGAACTTAAGTATCAGTACAGAACAAGGGTAGGTGATCGTTTCCATGGTCTCCAAAGACACTCAATTTTATGTCTGATGATGCCTCTTGGGATACACGTACCAGGTCCATGGCCGTGTCAAGGTCCCCCGGTCTCCTTGTCAGCCTAGTTGGTTTTCCATCATTTAGACAGACCACATTTGACTCAAGCAAGACCCCAGCAAGGGCAGTACCCTGCCTGTTCTTTCCCGACCTGTCCCACTCTTCGGAGCGTGCACTCAAGTCACCACATATATCAGATACCTGGTACCAAAGGTATCCACTGAACCTTTCAACCAGTCCCAACTCTCTCTGCTTACGCAAGATTCCCTACTTACATATGTTAGTTAGTTAGTTAGTTAGTCGACAGATCATCCTCATTGCACATCGAACCATTCAGTCCATAAGTGCTCGGATCCCCTCCTCAGCAAATCCTGCAACGTGTAGCGGCTAACGACGCCAGTTCTGTGTTGGTTTATCAATCTTCTTTGGCTTCCTGCGTAGTGTTCTTGTTTGGCCACCCCTCTTTTAATTTGCTGCTCTCGCAGTCTGGCCATTGTTGTAGATTCACAGTCATCACTTGGTTCTCGCAAAAGTCTTACTTCTCGTAGAGCATTCAGAATGTCGGCCTGGTCCATGGCGCGTCCGCCCTCAACAGTAGCCTCACCTGCGAGCTTGTCAGCCCGCTCATTTCCTTGTACTCCCGCATGCCCTGGCACGAAGATGAAACTAATCTTTGCCAGTCGAGACCGCTTCAGAGGCAGCAACCAATCTCTTCGGATCGACCCCTCCTCTATCCTCTTGATCATGTTCATTGAGTCGTTAAGGAAACAAGCCCTAGTGAATGTCTGTGTCTCGAGCCATG
Source organism: Cepaea nemoralis (assembly GCA_014155875.1). Classification (NCBI taxonomy): domain Eukaryota; kingdom Metazoa; phylum Mollusca; class Gastropoda; order Stylommatophora; family Helicidae; genus Cepaea; species Cepaea nemoralis. The sequence continues at coordinate 570,119 of JACEFZ010028113.1, forward strand.
TTATTGCTTTACTTACTGCCATGACTTCCATGGTCAGGCTACTTGTGGTTTCAGTGAAAGCACCAGAGTCCTCCTTCACAATTCTCCCTCCGGCCCGAGCTGTAAAGGCCCATGAGCTTCTCACATGTCGGACGACCGACCCATCTGTGTAGATGACCGCGTCACCGTCTAGCGAATTCTCGGAAATCAACGCTTGTACTTCAGCCTCAACAGCAGCCGGATTTTCTTGTCTGCATTTTCTATCCAGTTGGATGCAAACTGAAAAGGATGTGCAGAAGTCTGTTGGCACTTGCACCCACTCCTCGCCAGGTTAAGTCCTCAAGTGAACACACCTGTTGAAGAATGTCTTCGGCTTGACCCATCCACGACCGTCCTCTTTTTAACCTGCTGCCCTTCAACCTCCTAATTTCACTATGCAGTGGATGTTGTGTGTTTGCGTTAATTCTGAGGTAGGCGCGTGCCCTGCAACCTTGTATTCTCTCTTCAATGGTTGGAAAATCAAGAAGGTAGCGCATCGCCCTACATGCTGTATCTCTTGTACATCCAAGAATAATGCGCATAGCTTCATTCTGTATCCTTTCCATCCTTTCTATCTGCTTATGGCTGAGAGTCAGGATTGCCATTGCATACTCCAAAACAGACATGACCAGCCCCTCGTACAGAAGACATAGATGGCGCTGCTCACAGTTTGCTGCCGCCATCACCCGCATCGCTGCCAAACCCCGCTTGGCCTTTGTTATCACCTGGTCTATGTGCACATTATAAGCAAGGCTTCGATCAAACCGTATCCCCAGGTAACTCATTGCCTGCGTTCTTTCCACCGCCTCTGAACACAACATTACAGTTGGTGTTGGAGTGTTGACAATATGATTATTCAACGAGAACCAAGTCACTGTTGCCTTTGTTGGGTTGACCATTGCCCCAGCTTCATCACACCAAGTACTTATGCGATTGAGTTCGGTTTGTAGTTCCACAGCCACCTCCTCTCTATCCTTACCCTGACGATACACTAAAACATCATCGGCATATGACAATGTCCTGCCAGGTCCAGTGATCTGCTCACTGGTGATTCTCACTGTGTAGGCGTTGAACAGTACCGGAGATAATGGTGATCCCTGTGGTAGGCCAGGATATATTGTTGTTGGTTCCGAAGTCCAACTGCCACATCTAAAAACTTCTTTCCGTTGGAAGAGGGCTGCAGCGATCCAACTAAGGAGGAATGGACTTACGTTTAGTTCGAGAAGCTGAAACATTAAAAAATCCAGTGGTACTCTGTTGTATGCGTCCTCAAGATCAATCGCTGCAGCAACGGTTTCAGTGCCTGCGTGGAAACCTTCATAGACATCCTGGGCAAAAACTGCTGCATTGGTCCAGGTTTCTCTTTTTGGACGGTACCCACCCAGGGTAGGTGGGAAAACACCTTGCCTCTCTAGTTGGCTTGATATTTTCCTGGCAATTACCTTCTCCCGCAGCTTGCCTATTGTATTCTGCATGGTTATAATTCGATATCCCTGAATTTTTTTGTGGTCTTTGTCAGGCTTCGGCAAGGGAATCAGGTAGCTGTGTAACCATTCCTCCTTGATGCTAGCACTCCCTATACTGTTGTTGTACATGTCTGCTAGTTTCTCTAGCTCATTGTCGGTACACCTATTTATGTCGTCGTATCTTATGCCATCAGGACCTGGAGCACTGTTTATTGATCGTCGAAGCTGTGTAACCATTCCTCCTTGATGCTAGCACTCCCTATACTGTTGTTGTACATGTCTGCTAGTTTCTCAAGCTCATTGTCGGTACACCTATTTATGTCGTCGTATCTTATGCCATCAGGACCTGGAGCACTGTTTTTTGATCGTCGAAGCACAGCCTTGATTTCTTTCACTGTCACTGTGTCTTCATCCGAAGTGTTCTGGGCCTTGCATCTGTCTGAGGTGACCTCCTTGGCCAGATTTCGGCCTCCCATGTCTGTCTGGTTGCTCTGCTCAAGGTAGCGTTCAAAGAGGGCTTTGCCCTTGTCCTCGTCAGACCTCTGCCAGATGAGGTCAGCACCTTGGAAGTCAGAAATGCTCTTATTCTTGACTACACCACTCATGCTTTTATGTAGTCGCCAGAACAATTTCAGTGACTTGTCTGTGCTTACTCTTTGACACACCTCTGCCCATTTTTCGCTTTTAACCACCTTGACCAGTTTTTTGAAATAGCTTACTTTTGTTTGCATCTCTCTTTCTAAGTGCAAGCAGGGACTAGGATGACCAGCTCTGTTCTTCTTGGCATTTTGCCATCTCCTTACAGCACTACGCTTATCCACCCAAGCCTGCTCCACCTCGAAACTCCACCACGGTGGCTGCTCCCAGCTTTTTTTCCTGCCCTGAAACGTTCTGCGCTTGTCACGTCTTATTTTACTCACCACATCTTGCCCTGTACTGTCATACTGGAACGTCTTTACCTTTAGCTTGTGCTGCCTGGTTCTGCCTTTCTCCACCAAAATGCTGCAAGGGTGGTGGTCGCTGCCATGGTGTCCTAGGACACCCCATCTACACACTGTAGTGAGTGAAGGTGAAACTAGCGCCAGATCAATAGCACTGTCCTCATCGCCCGGACGGCTTGCTGTCCTGGTGACACCGCCACTGTTGATACAAACCAGGTCGATGGTTTCCAGTGCAGTCTCGAGCTCCTCCCCTTGTGTATTGGAGGAAGTGTTTCCCCATGATCTGCCTTTAGCGTTGAAGTCACCACAGAAAATAACATTTCTCTCGTGGCCTAATATGCCACTTAAGCACTGCCACTTCTGGGCGTCCACACTGGCATTGCGGGCATAAACATTAACCAACACGAATGGTATACTGGAATGAACTCTCAACGCCTGTATTTGTATATCGTCACTGTCCCAACTGGACATGTCTAGCTCTGACGCCACCATGCTGTCGCGAACGAGAATCGCCATTCCCAGATGTCGTCTATTGTAGAAACATTTGAAGCCGGCAATTTGGAGTAGCTGATCGCCCAGTCTCGTTTCCTGGAGTGCTACAATGTCGTTCCTGTAAACTAGGGTTTCTAAAATAGAGCCCCGTTGTTTTACACTGGCACATACTTACATATATATATTTCCAGCTGTATCTTCCGATTTTAATCTGCACCCCCTGCACTTCTTTACTTTCCTTACCCCACCCACTCATATGCAGTATCGAATGCTGTAAGCCATCATTGACCACCAGAGTCTGCCCATGCCTTCCCTGCCTCGTTGGGTTTATGTAACATGTATAGCCAGGGCATTTAAAAGAGTTTGTCTTAAGTTAGGTTCTTATAACACCAGGACATCAAAATCGTAGACCAGTTTTAGAAAAATCGCTGCTTTGCTCTACGGCAATTCCAATACCCAACCCGTACATTCTTAGTCCCAAACGATCCGTTTTCCTCCTATCCCTTCTGGCTCCAGCCCCCGTCTTCCTTTTCCTTCCCCCTCTCCTCTACTTCTTCTCCTCCGCCTCATTTTCTCACCGCTGGCTCTTGTAAAAGGTATCGAGCACAAAGCACACACTACCTAGTTTCGGCGATAATTCTTTTTATTTTCTATAGTTGGTTTGATTTAAAGGCAGGAACTAACTGGTCACCTTAGTAGAGCCTGTCTGTTAGGAAAGGGACAGGGGATATCCCGCAGGCGTCCATAAACCTGGCGCCGCCCTGCCCGTATACCAGCCCGTTCCTCGTTCACGACCAACTCACCCGTGGCCATTCAGTCTTCGGCACGTCGACCCACCTTAAACTTGGGGGTTTATAATTGGAGTTTTTCTTCTCCTAGATGGGCCGCTCTAAAAACTAATGGGCCCCTCTACCCGGGGAAAAGAGATTCAAGCATCTCAGTCCTCCTGGCAAACATATTAGATAAATGTATACTGGCAACAACAAACAATTAACACATAATATCTATCAAATATCACATAGTTCATAATACAATACACAATCAAAATCACTGCGCCACCCTGTGTTAGTGCATAGAGAAAGATGATATCTTCGTTGTCGCTTTTCTCTGCCATTAATCGCTACAAACTGTTTACCATCATATTTGAGCATGTTGAGCAACTATCCATTCTTTCCCATGTTGACAAAACCCCATCTCCACAACTGATGCGTTCCCTACAATTTACACCACCACGCTGTGTCAGCGTATGTCCCCCACTTAACGTTTATCTCATCTCATCTCATCTCATCTCATCAGGTTTTTCTTGCACTTGCGGTGTCGGGGTGAAGCATAACCATCGGGAGAGTGCCCGTGTATGGACTTCATATATTGAGGTTCCTGTGGTCTTTGTAATTCCCTCTATCCACCGTTTACGTGGCCGACCTCTTCCTCTGCTTCCGTATGGTCTGTACATCATTGCTTGTTGAGGTATACTGTTAATTGGTAATATTTTTTTTATGGCCAAACCATTTAGCCTGCTGTTTTCGGAGAAAGTCTAGCGCTGCTATAACCCCAAACTTTAGCCTTAATTGCTTCATTTCTGATTTTCTCTCTTCTTGATACATTGAGTATTCTTCTCAGGAATATCATTTCTGTTGTTTATCAGTTAGTTGAAAAAAGGGGGCGCGGGTGGGCCCCTTTAACCATCATCATTATCAGATGCCATGCCGATAAGTATGGACTTAGTATGTGTTACTATCGCACACAATCAGCAAAACCTCAGATCAGGTCTGTGTTCTTGTCCCAATGATGTCATAGGGCCCAAGCTTCCAGAATCTTAATCTCGTTGTCTTACCATTACCTGTTTTCCGTCAAGTCTGCTGGTTGGCACTCTGATTTCAAGTTAATTTCTCCTCATAACATGCCCAACAAGGCTTCACTGACTGTGTCGAATTTTTCTATCCAGTTTACGGCTTTTATATGTGTATTGATTGCAGACAATGAGCAGGATCTGCAACAGTTAGTAGATGACTGGTTGTTGCACACAGTGAACAACTAGGGTTAGAATTAAATTGTAAGAAGTCACAGGTTATGGTCGTCACTAGGAAGAACGAAATACCACAATATAATTAATATACAAGTAAATGGGAATATTCTTAAACATATGAATGGTACAATTAGCTCGGAACAGTCATAAAATATGATGGAAGATGCCTTGCTGAGATTAGAACAAGAATCATCACGCAAGATGAAAAACATACTGACCAATAAAAAAAATATTAATTGGTACGAGAAAAAGAGAGTTGAGATGCTACATAGAGCCTGTACTTTTGTATGGATGTGAAGCGTGGGCAATGAGCAATTAAGCTGAAAAACATCTGATAACTGTGGAAATGTGGTTTCTGAGGAAAATGCAGCGAATACCATGGACAGACAGAAAAACCAATGACCAAGCCCTACAAGAAACAAATGAAAATCGTAAACTGATTAGAGATATTAGACGTAGAATTTTTTGGGGCATGTTATGAAGAGAAATATATTGGAGAACTTGGTGACAACTGGCAGGATCGAGGGGAAGAGAACAAGGGGAAGACAAAAAAAGTAAATACCTGGATGGCTTGACCACACGGCATGGTCAAGATAAAAACACTGAGCTGATGCACGACTCTGGAGATCGAGTGAAATGGCGAATTCTGACAGCCCACGTTTATTGGCATTACACATGATGTATGTATGGAAGAACTCTTTCTTTATTTATGATATTCTTAGCATTTCCTTTAGAAATTTACACGTGTATGTTTAAGGCTTTTACACATGAATACAACAGTATTGGTTCTACATAGTACTTTGACGCTCTTTTGTTTTCACTGCATGTGGCAGCTTAGGTTGATGAGTTTATTTTTCACATTGCAATAAGCTGCATTTGCCATGGCGATTCTTGTTTTAATTTCTACAAGGAATCTTTCGTCCATTATTATGAGTTTCAAGATAGTTGTGCCGATCCACTTGTTGAAAATTGTTAAGACTTTTCCCATTTACTTGAACGTTACATGATTATCCCCATTTACTAGAATGATTACAATAATTTCTCCATCTATTTGGATGTTACGTTGTGTTATTTATTTTATTCACGGAAAGGACTCTTCTTGAATATAAAGAAAACAGTAACCATGGCGAAATTTAAAAAAAAAAAAGGTGACACCAAAATGTGAAATGGAAATAGAAGGGACGATTCTTAACCAAGTGGATAATTTCAAATACCTAGGAGCATTTATAACATCAGATGGAGAGATGCACAATACAGATTAAGAACAGAATAGGGAAGCAAAAGTTGCATTTAAGAAAATGAAAAGTATCTTATGCAACAAGCCACTATCATTGAATGTAATAAAAAGAGAGATGGCATGTGCTATATAGAATCTGTTTTACTGTATAACGGTGAATCTTGGAATGTAAATAAATAAATAAGGAAGAACTTAGAAGCAACAGAGATGTGCTTCCTCAAACGAGATGATTCGAATTCCTTGAACTGAAAGAGTAACTAACAACGATTGCCTGAAAGAGGCTAATGAAATTAGAACACTATATACAACAATAAGAAGGAAGTAAACATCTTTCAATAGTCATGTGATGAGAAGAGGGGCACTGGAGAACATCGTGGCAACTGGAAAGATCAAGGGGGTAGAGAGGCAGAGGCAGACCGAGAGAAATGATATTGCATGGATTGAGACGGTGCCATGGAAGAGTATCATTTGCGTAATTGATCCAGAACGCCAAAGACCGAGATCTGTGGAGAGACATGAACACCTACGCCAGCTGGCAGGGTACTTGATGACGATGGTGATGATATATATATATATATATATATATATATATATATATATATATATATATATATATATATATATAACATCTATGTGTGTGTGTATTGTTTATGTGTGTGCGTGTGTGTGTTATGGTAGCGGAATTCTAAGCCTAGTTTCTCACTGTTTACAATAAAATCATCAACTAAATGCCACATATTTTGTTTATTGTCTATTTGCAACCAATACTGGGTTGTCTGAATAACTTAATCGTGTTGCTGGTGGTATGTCCTTCAATGGTGATTCCTCGCAAATATTTCAAGTTTCTAATAATATTTTCACAAAATAAGGACAATCGACTGGAGACCTTAAACACACTTATCTCACATTTCTCTTGGTAGCCAGATATTTGCCTACTTCGTGGTCAATTGTTAAGTCAATACATGGTTTTCAATATACGAGTATGGTCTCTACCAATTGAAGATATTGACGTCAATCTAGAGATCTGCAAATATTTTTATCATGTCGATTTGTTTTGCTTAATGGAATGCCTATATTTAGTTCCGAAACACAGATACAAGTCTTTATTTACTTCTATCAAATGCTCTATTAATGTTCTTTGCGAATACACATAATTTACCTTCTATGCAGGTCAGCATTATCGAATGGGTAAGAACGCGTGTTCTTAAACATCCGGTGTGCTGATGCCGAGGTAGGCGGTTCAACCCCTACACCGGACAGTTGGATTAAAATGTTAACCTGTCGTCCTTGACTTGGGGACGTAAATTACAGGTACCTACGCTTATTTATAATTGTAATTTTCTCCTAATCATTTGCATGAGGATTCTTAACAAAATCTTTGTGATGTAACTCGTTATGATAATTTGTCGATGTTAGATCACAATCAAACAACCCTGATTTCTCCTGGATTACAAAAAATTTAGATTTGCATACGTCTCCAGTATCCTTTATTGAGTTCAGCATCCGTGTGACCTGGTCTATTCCAGGTTTCTCTGATGTACTGATTATTTCAGTTGTGATATTTTGAGGACCTGGGGTCTTGACTGATGTCATATTTCTTTCTTCGCTCGTTTTGAACTGGAGCATAGTCCATGTTGGATTGATTTTTACGCGTGGGCTAGCTTTACTTATTAACAGTGTCCGTCACCATCAGGCGAAGCCCACTCCAACTTCTGAGGTATTTGTAACCCAAGTTAAGGATGAGAAGTCAACATTTTAGTCCAACTGACCGGTGTAAGGGTTGAACCCGCTGCCACTGAGCTCCAGTGGGTACGACTTGGCGATTCCTGCTGCAACTAAGCTATTCTGTGTTGCCGATGGATGAGATGATGTCTAAGTTATGGGCATATTCAATATTCACAGACCACTGCCAATGTGTGTTACTCTTACTATTACCAGAGAGTTAGCGGCATCTGTAACCGTTCATATTTATTGTGATTCTTATTTGCCCTGGGGTTGATTGGTAGTATTTGCCAGTGCTTGGCGCTGGTATCTGTCAGGAAGCTATTCTCACATTCTGGTTAACTCTTATCTTGAAAAGAGCACCCTGTTGTTCTACAGGAGTGATTCTTAATGGACGTATTATAGTATCAGCCTTTACACCTTCTAGGAATCTTCACAGACACATTATGTAACAGTCAACACTACTTTAACGATAAATTCTTCATGACACGACAGCTGCATAAGTTTCAAACTGTGTATTATCATCTTTCTCTAAAACAATGTCGAATCAATGTCACTAAAACACTAATACTTGCACTCGGTCTCTGCAATCAACATTTATCGCTCGAACTCTCAACTGACGTCGACATTCAACCGCTGCTCCTCACAAACGCTGCATATACACAAAAGTGGCGGCTTGATAGACTTCTGCCATTTGCCATCTTCAGTTCGACCTCAAACGCGGTCCAGACGTGAATGAGCTCTCACGGACCTGTAGTCCGTGCTTGACCTTCGTTCTGCTTATTTCCGGCAGAGTGGTTCACAATCCACTCGATCTTCACGTCCTGTCATTGACCTATGCAAGACTCTAGGTTACCTGTACTGAGTAATACTTTGACATACTCCAGCTACATGGCACCCGCTACCTCACCATCAGCACACCGGAAGTTTAACGGCGCGCGTTCTTATCCATTCGACCATATTGACATCTATTAATGTCATATGATTGAGAGCTTTCATAACTTCCATCTTTAAAATTGTTGGTCTTTCTTTATTATTGGGAATATCAGGTTGTTCCTCGCGTGCATCATTGCAAAGATCTTTCACTTGCTCTAACCATATATCTAAAATCTGATACTGTCATTATTAGTTTATCCTCTTATGTTTTCATGTAATTATGTGACGTGGGTGTTCTTTTGTTATGCATTTTGATAAAAATGCAATATTATAATAATGATCGAACAGTATCACATGTTTCAACATAGAAGCCACAAACAATACGTTGCCTTCTCTTTGTTCTGGTACTGTATTCGACGAACAATTAACGATTACTGAAGTAAACGGAAGCCATTGCAATTAGGCATATAAGAACCGGGTTATGCAGATAGACAAATTTCATTGTGACATTGCGATTACCGCGGGAATAACTATGCTCCACAGTGGAACAGTATCAGTGACTGTGTGATATATATTTCAGCCAAAATGTGATGCATCTATTCATTTGCTATATACTTCTGCAGTATGACCTGATTTAAGGGAAGGTGAGGCGCAAAGACAACTTATCACAAACATCAGAAAGAGGTAGTCATCGTTTTTTGGCAACGTTATCAGAAGACACAAACTGGAAAATGTTGTGATAACCTGAAAGATATGTGGAAAGAGAGACAAGGGAAGACATCTGGCGAAGAATTTTGGCAGTCTTGTGTCATGGCACGGAAGGGAGTCAACACACAAATTGATCCATAGCGTCGGAGATCGTAATTTGTGGAGAGGCATAATCGCCCACGCCAGCTGGCAAACCACTGGATGGTGATGATGATTATACTAGTAAATAAAGACTAAGAAAGAAGTATATTGGTACTATTTTATTTATACAAAATGATAACATCGTGTTGTTTATCTCACTTTCACAATGTGCAAAATTACCGAATTAATAAAACAACGGTGATATAAAAGAGACTTATTCATTATTCATTTAATATTTCAATTTCCATTATACCATTACGCCTACCCAGTTCAACCTCAGAAGAGAAGTTATATTAGGTTCCATCCCTGGGTCATATTAATATTCCTGTGACAGAGTCAGCCTCAAACAGGATATTAATTTGAAAGAGAATGTTCTCCTAAGAGGATATGGCTTAATTAGTTGATATGATGTCACACTTCATACAAACATTACTTAAATGTAATAGACGAGAAGAGTAGTAATAATTAAAACAATAGAAACAACATTTATAATGATAACTTAGTCAAGAGAACAAGACAATATACATATGGTAAATAATCTGATAGTACCATAACATAATAACCACACAAATTGTATGCACATTTTATGAATTAGGGGCAGTATCGTGGCATTAATTGCTTTCATTTAGTACTGTCCGTAAGTCGGCTCCCCTTATGTCAGCCGTTAAGCCCTTCTTCCTCTACAGTTGATTTTCCTATTGAATTATAAACCCTCAACAAACTCACGCCAAGTCATCACATGTGAACTGAACTGAACTTCTGCGCCGCATTCCTAACAACGAAGGATTTGTGTTTTAATATTATTTATTTTCTGTTTTCATTTTTTCCCCTGTAGACCTGTTTGTGTTGTTCCGTTCCTGATGAAGATTATAATAATCTAAACATTGTTCGTTATGTTGTAGTACACTTACTGTTATGTATCTTTTAAACTGTATTATTATTTTTAAAACCCCCCTCCTTTCATTTATGTTCACCATTGTGGAGTTCGCTGTATAGGTATGTACACTTTGTCCGTGTTTAGTATATCTCACTGTTTCACAGGAGTTAACATATCGAACTGTTTTTATTTTGTCTGCCTCTACCCCTTCCACGAGATTATTAGTCTCTATCTCTAATCCCCTTTACGCATGGTTTGTCTTTCCCTCTATTCCGTTTGGCCTGAGGGTTCTAGAAAAAGAACTTTCTGGCAATTCTATTATCAGATCTTCTCACTGTATATCCTATCCAGCTCTTGCATCTTTTTCTCGCCTCTTGATTGGCTGGGATTTGTTCATTGCACTAGAGATTCTGCAGTACCATTCCAATCCTTCTATTCTGTACCAGTGAGCACATTCAGTTCAGAAGCTAAATCAGCTGTATCCAATTATGATCAGAAGGAGTAGCAAGCTATAATCGTATAATATCCGGCAGACCATACAGCACTATCCTCATTCCCAAAACCTACATAAAGTAACGGCTAAGAAGTCCGTAACACCTTCAGACGCAATAAGTATATAATGCTGCCCCATATTTTTATAGAACGATCAGAAGAACTCCATGGGTGCTGTGGTCAATATCACGCCTTCGCATTGAGTCCACTAGGCATTTCCTATTTTAAACTGTCACCCAGGAGCCGAGGTCAATTGAAAACAACAACAACAACAACAAAACATGGGGATTCGAATACAAGACCACAAGGACAGCACGCAAGAGTGCTACCCAGTCCCTAGGTACTTTGTTTCCTAGCATTTAAATTTAGACTGACTTCTTTAATATCTGATGGGAACGCTGGCGAAGTTGATAGTCGACTGCGCTGGCATTATCATGAGCACGATCGGATAGCGCTATCGCATTCACATTGATCCATACTAGGAAACTGCTTCGGGGCAAATAATAATGTGTAATTGTCTTCTTTGATGTCAGGTCTTAGTCAGATATGACTGAACTACCGTATGACAGTAGACGGTATTACCTGCTTCTGTTAGCGCGGAATGTTGGGCGACGCTTACCAAGCCCGACATCCCACATTGTGCTGACGGCTTCTGGCAGAAGAGCGCAATTGGGAGGGTACAAGCCTTATCATGATGTGAGGAAATGCAACCTAAAGACTAAATGTCATGGCAGAGCAGAAGCAGACCAGCCCTAAGTCTTGGTTAGTAACTGGTCTAGGATCGAATCTCCGACAGTTAACGCATTGCTTTGCTGACCCGGCAGCTTCTGCAGCTTGTCTTGTTCTAGACATATTGGTGTAACCTTTTCTCTGGAATAAATTAGACCAAAAGAGCGATCATGCTGCATGGGCAACACATGGCCTCTGAGTTCAGCCCAGGCTTTGTGCTATAGAGGGATAACCCCATTTTACAAACTATCGTCTGTCAAGACGGCAAGGTGCCAGTCAATTGTCTTTAATTTGTGGTGTAGTTTGTTTCTATTTAGCCCTGCCGTGGACAGACATAAGTTCCGTTTTCTCAAGCGGCCTCGAGCCAGTTGTCCTACATATTAACATCTACCCTAAATCGGAGACAAAACGTAATGACATTACTTAACAGCAGTGTATCAAGTCAGTTGTTTTCTTCTTATTATTGTCTTCCATGCGGTGTTGTTTGGTGCTCATATTAGTCTGGTGTGTAGTGTATGCCAATAATTTCTGATACGGTTGTCCCTCCATGCCATGACTTCAAACTGTCCAGTATCTTCTCTTTTGGTCTGTCCCTGCCTGTCCTTCCCTCCAGTTGAGTTGAGTTGAGTTAAGTAGAGTTGAGTTAAGTTGAGCTAAGAACCGACATCACAGAACTCAGGACATTCCCATACGTGCTCTGTCCCCTCGCTCAACAGCCAGCGAAGAGTCATACTACTAATCGTTCCCACTGCTATCTGGCTGAACGTTTTCCTGGTTTTCCCTCTCAGTTTTGAGATTCTTTCAGAACCCCTGCCGATCCCATGGAAACTCATTCTTTCTACATACGGGTTCTCAGTTTGTTCCCCCGCCTTCTCCACCTGTTCCCCACAGGCGCACGACTACCTCACCCTTGCCCAAGGTAATCTACCACCAAGAGGTGCTCCTTCCCTCCAACTTTCACGCAAGTGATTATACGTAAACTATACTTTTACATGCCTTCAGACGATTGGGCATATAGTGCTGGGCCTATATTCTTATAGACCAATGGGCTCTCCGTGGGTGATCATATTAGTACCACGCCTACCCTCCTTCCCTCCAATGTTTACGCAAGTTATAAGTAAACAATACTTGTTCATGCCTTCAGGCTTGGGTGGGTATATGTTGCTGGACCCATATTCTCATAGACCAATGGGCTCTCGGTGGGTGATCACACCAATACCACGCCGACCCTCCTTCCCAAGACATACCCTGGTATCCATGTTAAGTTGGGTCGACCATGAAGCTGGGTCATTTAAAAAAAATTCAGCATCAGGCGATTGCAAACCCATAACTACCGGGTTGGTATGGGAGCGTCTAGCCACCACGCTACCCTCACCCTCATGTGTGTCAAGAAACATGTAAGTCGTGTAATGAGCACTAATTTTATACATAGTTTTAATCAGTTAGCAACGACAGAGAAACATGCCATGTAATGAATTCATACAATAACACGTAAATAATGAATGGTGATTATTTGTAATTAACAATAGCTTGATCCAGTCGTAAATATGATTGGCTAGTAAATCTACATGTCCGAGTATACAGGAATGCACGTGCAATTTCTGGTGAACAAAATGAGTTATTTGAAATTAGCATACATGTTTACCATACAAGAAAGACGAATATTAATTTGAGAAGGGAATTCAAGAATCCAGTAATGCAAAATGATTTAAGTATCAACAAATGTAAAAAAAAAAAAAAAAATGAAAACATTCAGTGATAATTTATGAAAATTTAACAAGCTAGAAAAAAGATTTTCGATTATTGATGAGGTTAAGATTTTTGAAATTAGTTTCATGTCCTTTATAGGACGCCACAATCAACCCTAGTTTGGCAGTTTGTGATTTCCTTGATAATTTTATGTTCACTAGTTTGTCATTTCTTGCTGACCGACCGACTCATACCCTTGTGAAAATTAGCACAAAGCGATATGCTCCCAAATCAACCGTGGCTGATATTAAATCCCGTATGTCGGGATGGGGAAAGTACGTTCACTACCCCTAAGACACAGCTGCCGACCTGTTAAAGTAATATTTGCATAATTCAAATAAAATGTTTTCTAACATGGTAATTGTGCACTTAATATAAAATCAAAATTAAATCATCATCATTACCATCATCATCATCATCATCGTCATCGTCATCATCATCATCATCATCATCATCATCATCATCATCATCATCATCATCATCATCATCATCATCATCATCAAGTGCATTCTGTACATTAACTAATGTATTTTTAAAGTCAGTGTCAGTACAATTGCATCCTCATGGTCAACTCATTGCAAATCTGCCGTACATGAGAGTGGCAGAAGTGACGAGAAGATTCAAGGACGTATCAAGGATTCACAGACATAAAGAACAGAATCAACGTGAAAAAAAAATGAAAGGGAGATTTTCTTAATCATTTGTATGTTGTATATTGTATATGATATTATATGGTAAACATATGTAATCAAAACATGACAACTGATATTATTTATATCAACACAAAAATTCAATTTGGCGCGAGAACATTTTCAGGTTGAAAAATAAGCACATAAACACTGTTTGGGTACCACTGGACTCAATTTTGTACTGGTTTGACTGTTGGTCTGCAATAGAAGCTGTCTGATGTGGATTGGAGTTAGCAGCAAGTCTCAGGCTTGTTACTTCAGAAAATGATTATCCAGCATGTTGGTGTCTGAGGGGGTATTCAGCTCCACGTTCTGTGGAACACACAACACACAGAGTCGTTTGGAACGATTACTCAAATATACTCAAATAGAAGCTTTTGGAATACAACACGACACTTGGGAGGCTGCTGCCAAAGACGGAAATTCATAGCGTAACTTATTGTGAATTGATTTATAAAGAAATTTACCAAGGGAATACAATGTTTTGAGTTGATAAATATGGATGAGAATAAAAAGAACAAATAAATACAACACACATGATGTAGTTGTAGTGTTTTGAGGTATAAGATACCAGGCATTGCACATGGTGGTTATTGGTTAGTAATCACTACATATCTGAAATCTGTCTGTTCAAGACAGTTGTCACTGTACAGAGTAAGACAGTTGTCACTGTACAGAGTACGACAGATTTTAACAGATTTTATGCTAGTATCAAATGAAATAAAAAGATATGTTGGGATCCTGTTGAGAAATAATCATCACATCCTTGTGTACATAAATTGCAAGTACCTCATAGCTGGAGAACATAAATTACAGACCACGTAAAGAATTGCTAGTGAATTGAAAATATATTTGGAAAAACAAATAAACAAAATATGTTCTGATTTGTTCATAATTGAAAAACAAATGGCCTGATTGTGCCATGAGTGTTGATGATAGGCTTTATATGTCATGTATTCATACATAACATTTGCTCCGGAAAGTTAGAAGTGTTTGCAATTTCAGAAGTTTTCTGTAATTGGTTTAATTTGAATGAAATTAGATTAGATATCAAGATCTGTATCCTCGAACATGACGATGACTGCTTCAGACTGATTAAAGCACACAACGAATTGGTCGCTAAGAAAAGGTCACAATACGAGACAATGAAAAAATAGGATGGCAAAGTCTATGGGAATAGGAAAGAAGAGGACACACACAAGTAACAGATTCCTAATGCAGACATGCAAGATATCCAGTGATCAGATAAATACGCTTGAGGGCTTTTCCC
This sequence comes from Cepaea nemoralis, assembly GCA_014155875.1. Lineage (NCBI taxonomy): Eukaryota > Metazoa > Mollusca > Gastropoda > Stylommatophora > Helicidae > Cepaea > Cepaea nemoralis. Next base: position 585,552 of record JACEFZ010028113.1, read on the forward strand.
CTTACACATTATTTCTCTTACAACAGTCTTTCGTACCTTCTTTCTATCATAAGCCTGTCTGCTGCTGTCACGTGTAAGTGATATATCACATCAATAGATCCACGTTGTGGTCTTTCTCTTCTGTTTTTTGTTCAGCATTTGTCCGATTCTGTTAATATTTCTATGGATACATATTTTGCCAACATCTGCGTCCATTTACATACTACACAAGTTTTGTCAACGCTGATTGTTATTGTTTGTCCTAAACACTCACAGTCAGCCAGAGTGGTAATATTTCCTGTATTGTGTAGATTTGTGGCGCTGTAATCCCAAACAGCATGTTTTATTTATGAAGTTTCTGAAGGGAGTTCCCGCTAAGAAGTGCCTGAACAGAATTGGTTGAAGCAAGCAGTCTTGTCATACTCCTAATGCTGCAGTTTGGAGAATTGCATGGTTGATGTTTCAGAGCAAACTCTTAATAAATTGATAAATTCCATAATCATCATCATAATCATCATCAGTATCCTCACAATCATCATCATCATCATCATCATCATCATCATCATCATCATCATCATCATCATCATCATCATCATCATCATCATCATCATCATCATCATCATCATCATCATCATCATCATCATCATCATCATCATCATCATCATCATCATCATCATCATCATCATCATCATCATTATCATTATCATCATCATCATCATCATCATCATCGCAACTATTATCATTACCCTCATGTATCCTGTGGACTGCCAATGGCGATTCTATCAAAGTAAGTACAGATAAACGACCATAGGACACACCTCGAGGCCTTTTAAGTATACCGTGCTTGCTTCATATTTTGTATTTCAAGTAGAACACGATAACCGATGTGATTAATATTACTTCGGCCGGTTTTGCTTCCCATGCAATTTTCTGGTGCTCATGTTTAGGCTGGGTCTTCTCATATCACTATCTCCAACAGAATGCATCAGTTCGTGTCCTGATACTTCCCTGTGCCCTGGTGCAAGGCTGTCAACATCTTTTTTCACTGCCTGCCTCTGACGAAGAGCATAATTCTCATCAAATGCCTTGCCGACTGATGTGGGCATTCATACTTCTCCAAATCATACCATCGTTAACGACATGTATTACACAGAAATATCAATTTTTGAGGCCACTAAGACAGTTCATAAATAAACACGCATGTATTGTTTAGCGTTCAGAGGTCCTCAACTCCCTACTTATTTCTTCTACTTTTATGAACACCAAACTATATGTATGTGTTTATTTATGAACAAACAGCATGTAGCAGTTCGTTGCTTTGACAACGTTCTGTGCCATGACACCAGGCTGTCGAGAGTTTTCTCACGCTGTTTTCCTATATATCTCTTTCCACAAATCTTTCAAGAATTCAACAAAAATAAAAAAAAAGAGAAAGAATAATTAAATATTGGAATAAAACAACAATTTTACTTACGTTTTGTTTCTTCTTCTTCTCCATGTATCTCCTGTAAAGTCTCTCTCCGATATCAAAAACGATTGCAATGCCAATAAATGTAGCCAGTACAATGAAGACACCAATCATGTTGGTGAGCTCCAGTTCTGCGGTGGTCTTCTCACTGATGGACACAGTGTCATCTTCTCCTGTACAGTTTCTGCCCACGGCCCACCACCTGTTGATATTTTAAGTGAAGAGGCATAGAACGAGTTAAACAGCTGAAGTTTTTGTTTGTAAGCAGCAGTGATGAAGAATGAATAGATTGATTAGAAGCTAGTGTAACCATGTAATCTACTCACTGTAAGTTTAAAAGGGTTTAAAAGGTAAGAGGATCGAATTAATTGCATATGGTGTTATCCCTATGGCGAAGTCTCTTGCCTCAGGGCGACCTGTTGAAGGCGCCGCACACAGCACGGACTTTATAGCTCCAGCGACGACCCCAGAAGTCTCCGAGAAAACTGTACTCGTGAACCGAATGTCGTAGCCCGGAATCGAAACCACAACCTTCGGAGTGCGAGACAGTTGGCTTAACCACTTCGCCACTGAGACTCCATGCTAATCTAATTTTACGTCCTCTTCTCTGGGAATGCAGTCTCTCTCTCTCTCTCTCTCTCTCTCTCTCTCTCTCTCTCTCTCTCTCTCTCTCTCTCTCTCTCCCAGTTTCTCTCTCTCTCTCTCGGTCTCTCTCTGCACACACACACACTCTCTCACACACACACACACTCTCACATATATATATATATATATATATATATATATATATATATATATGCAGAGAGAGAGAGAGAGGTAGATAGAGAGAGAGAGAGAGAGAGAGACGAGAGAGAGAGTAAATATATGCACACACATTTTCCTGAGTAATTAAGTTGAAATGGTTAAATTAGGTATGACACAATAGAATACAAATATAAACAGAAACATTAGGGGGACTTACTTTTCCTTGAGAGCATCAAGCAAGCCTCCTTCCTTCAACTCTAAAAGAGCTTTATTGATGTCATCGAGGTATGGTGCTCCTGTTATAGAGAATCGCATAAAATTAGCATAATACCCACGGCGTCAGCAAGTGTTAGCATCAATGAATGCATTTAGTATTGGTGGACTTTCTAAGTTATATTACTCTAATACTGCTACTCTTTATCATTTATTTAATTTTAGTATGTATTTTTAGACCACTTTATCAAAATATCTTCTTCAACAAAGACATTTAATGTCTTTAATTTTAAACATCTTGTGTTTAATCAAATTTATATATATATATATATATATATATATATATATATATATATATATATATATATATATATATATATATATATATATATATATATATATATATATACTAGCAGACCCAGCCCGGCTTCACCCAGTCCCTGGTGGGGAGCATCTCATTTAATTCACATAAGTTGGCATATAAGCTCCCGTTCCCGTTCCTGTCTGTCTGTCTGTCTGTCTGTCTGTCTGTCTGTCTGTCTATCTATCTGTCTGTCTGTCTGTCTGACCCTGCCCGGCATCGCCTGGCTCCTGGTGTGGAGCATCTCATTTAATTCATATAAGTAGTCATATAAGCTCCCGTTCCCGTTCCCGACTATCTATCTGTCTGTCTGTCTATCTGTCTGTCTGTCTATCTGACTCGGCCCGGCTTCGCCCAGCCCCTGATGGGGAGCATCTCATTTAATTCATATAAGTTCCCGTTCCTGACTGTCTGTCTGTCTGTCTGTCCCTCCCTCTCTGTCTGTCTGTCTGTCTGTCTGTCTGTCTGTCTGTCTGTCTGTCTGTCTGTCTAATCATTTATTGGTTGCGGTTAGAACAACCTTAGATAAACGAAGACCAACTTACAAAAAGCATTAGAAAGAGCACTTGAAAGATCTTTACATATTCCCCCAACAATTAACTTGGGTAAATGGAGCGGCGGCAGCAGCAGCAGAAGAAGAAGAAAAAGGAGGAGTAGGAGGAAGGAGGAGGAAGAGGATGGAGGAGGGAGGAGGAGGGAGGAAGAGATAGGCGGAGAGAAGAGGAGGAGGGAGGAGGAGGAGTAGGGAGGAATAGGAGGGAGGAGGAGGGGAAAAGAGGAGAAGGAGGAGGAGGGGTGAGGAGGGAGGAGGAAAAAAGGGAGGAGGAGGGAGAAGGAGGAAGGAGGAGGAGAGAGGAGGAGGAGTAGAGAGGAGGAAGAGGGAGGAGGAGGAGGAAGGAGGAGGAAGAGGGAGGAGGGGGAGGTGGAGGGAGAAGGAGGAGGGAGAAGGAGGAGGAGGAGGGAGGAGGAGAACGCAGGAGGAGGAGGGGGAGGAGGGAGAGGGAGGAGGGAGGAGGGAGAGGGAGGAGGAGAGAGGAGGAGGAGAGAGGAGGAGGAGGGAGGAGGTGGAGGGAGAAGGAGGAGGGAGGAAGAGGTAGAAGGAGGAGGCAGAAGGAGGAGGGAGGAAAAGGAGGGGGAGAAGGTTTAGGAGGAATGATGAGGAGGGAGGAGGAAGATGGAGGAGGAGGGGTGTGGAGGAAGGAGGTGGAGGGAGGAGGAGGAGGAGGAGGGAGAAAAAGGGAGGAGAGAGGATGAGAGAAGAGGAGGAGGGAGGAGGTAGGAGGAGGAGAAAAAGGAAGGAGGAGGAGGAGGAGGAAGAGGGAGGAGGAGGAAGAGGGAGGAAAAGGATGGAGGAGGAAGAGGAGGGAGAGGGAGGAGGGGGAGGGGAAGAGGGTAGGAGGGGGAGGGGGAGGAGGATGGATGTGGAGGAAGGAGGAGGAGGGATTAGGTAGAGGAGGAAGAGGAGGGAGGAGAGGGGAGGAGAGAGGAGGAGGGAGGAGGTAGAAGAAGGAGAAAGATGGAGGAGGAGGAGGAGGAGGAAGGGGGAGGAGGAGGAAGAGGGAGGAGGAGAATGGAGGAGGAAGAGGAGGGAGGGGGAGGGGAAGAGGAAGAGGGTAGGAATTGGAGGAGGGGAGAGGAGGAGGGAGAAGGAGGGAGGAGGAGAAGGGAGGAGGAGGGAGGAGGGGAAGGAGGGTGGAGGGGGAGGGGAAGAGGAAGAGGGTAGGAATTGGAGGAGGGGAGAGGAGGAGGGAGAAGGAGGGAGGAGGAGAAGGGAGGAGGAGGGAGGAGGGGAAGAAGGGAGGAGGAGGGGAGAGGAGGAGGAGGGAGGAGGCGGAGGGAGGAGGAGGAGGGATAAGGGAGAGGGAGTAGGGAGAATGAGGAGGGGAGGAGGGAGAGGGAGGAGGGAGGAGGAGGGAGAATGAGGAGGGGAGGAAGGAAAGGGAGGTGGAAGAGGAGGAGGAGGAGGGAGGAGGAGGAGGGTGGAGGAAGGAGGTAGAGGGAAGAGTAGGAGGTAGAGGGATGAGGAGGTAGAGGTAGGAGGAGGAGGGAGGAGGAGAAGGGAGTAGGATGGAGGAGGAAGAGGGAGAAGGAGGGAGAAGGAGGAGGAGGAAGGAGGAGGATGAGGGAGAAGGAGGCAGGAGGAGGAGGGAGAGGTAGGAGGAGGGAGGAGGCAGAGGGAGAAGGAGGAAGGAGTAGGAGGAAGTAGGAAGGGAGAGGAAGAGGGAGGAGGAGGAGGAGGAGGTAGAGGGAGGAGGAAGAGGAGGAGGAGGGAGGAGGAGGAGAGAGGAGGTGGAGGGTGTAGGGAGGAGGTAGAGGGAGGAGGAGGGAGGAGGAGAAGAGAGGAGGAGGGAGTTCGCCATTGCGAATTCATACTCGTCTAGGTTCTGTGATTTCGGTCCTTCCATTGATTGTTCTTCCCTTCTACATGAATGTAGATAACTTCCTTACACATAAAAAGAGGAATTGTTATTGATATTGCCGTGGCATGGAGGAATATCAGCAGCAGAGTTGATCCAGAAAACCAAAGACTGAGATCTATGGAGAGCCATGAACGCCGACGCTAGCCGGCACGGCACTTGATGATGATGATGATTGCCGTGTGACGATTCTGTGTAGTCACGTCATTTTCTTCGCTTGTCGTAACGTTGTGGTTCGGGGATTCTTTCATCATCATCATCATCATATATTTACGTACGTATTTAGGGAGGGGGAGGAGGGAGGAGGAAAAAGAAGAAAAAAAATATGACAGTTGGCATCGCTGGAATGAAAGGAAGACGTGTAGCAAATTTCATCTCAATCGGATGGGCCGTTCGCGAACAAATAAAGGACATACATATTTACATACACTTTGTTTTATATATATAGATATATATATAATGGTAAACCCACTATACATTTGTGTGTGTGTCAGGTCTTAGATATGACTGAGCTACCGTATAACAGTAGACGGTACTACCTGCTTTCTGTTAGCGCCGAACGTTGGGCGGCGCTTACCAAACCCGACACCCCACATTGTGCCAACGGCTTCGGGCGGAAGAGCGCAATTGGGAGGGTACAAGCCTTACCCTGGTGCGAGGAAATGCAACCTAAAGACAAAATGTCATGGCAGGGCAGACCAGGCCCTAAGCCTTGGTTGGCGGCTGGTCTAGGATCGAAGCTCCGACAGGCGGACAGTTAGAGCATTGCTTTGCTGATCCGGCAGCTTCTGCAGCTTGTCTTGTTCCAGATGTAGGGGTGTTACCTTTCCTCTGGAGTGAACTAGGCAGGCCGAGAGAGGGATCATGCTGCATGGGCAACACATGATCTCTATATTTTAGCCCAGGCTTTGTGCTATGGAGAGGCAATAACTCCATCCCTGGTCTTAACTGGTCTCGGAATCAAAGCGAGAGGCAACTGTTACGGGTTATAAGTCCCTGTCAATTGGCGTAGGCTTGGGGCGCCACGCGTTGACTCTGACTGTGGGAGACACCTACAGGTGTCACTGATCAGCTACCGCCCGCCTCAAGCTGGGCAGCCCCCGGCCAATTGGGTGCTGATCCGCCACAGCCTGCCTGCTTCAATGGGTGCTTGGGGCTAGGACAAAATCTGAATCGCAGGCTGTAAAACCAATGCACCAGGTACAAATAAAAGAAAAATAGAAACCTCAAGCTACGGCTTGCAACCTGGAACGTGAGAACCATGTGTCCAGGATTTTCCACTGACTTGACCAATATTGACGATGTGAGAAAAACGGCTGTGATTGATGCCGAACTAAATCGTCTTAACACTGATATTGCTGGCCTGCAGGAGACTCGCCTCGCCGAGGAAGGGTCACTCAGGGAAAACAATTACACCTTTTTTTTGGAAAGATAGAGGGCAGGCAGAAAAAAGGCAACACGGTGTGGGCTTTGCAGTGAAGAATTCGCTACTGGGAATGATTGAAATTCCAGCAGGAGGAAATGAAAGACTATTATCCCTGCGCTTGGCAACCTCTTGTGGTTTTGCCACCATTATTACTGCATATGCACCGACACTCGATTCCTCTGATGATGTGAAGGATTCGTTCTATGAGGAGTTAGACTCCGTGATCAAGGCAGTTCCAAAATCTGACTACATTTATATGCTCGGTGATTTCAATGCTCGTGTGGGCAATGACTCGAGTTCATGGCCAGTGTGCCTTGGAAAATACAACATCGGTCGCATGAATGAAAATGGGCAAAGGCTGCTGGAGCATTGCACCAGTAATGACCTATGTATTACAAACTCCTTTTTTAAAACAAAAGAGATGCATAAGGTCACATGGAAACATCCAAGATCCGGCCATTGGCACCAGCTGGACTTCATCATCACACGGAGACAACATCTGAACCATATATCATTGACTCGAAGTTACCACAGTGCTGACTGTGATACGGATCATTCTTTGGTTGTTGCAAGGGTTAGACTGAGACCAAAGAGAATCTACACAGCTAAACACAAATCTAGCCCCAGGATTAATATTATTAACACTCACGATCCTGAAAAGTGCTTTCAGTTTCAACAGCAACTTGAAGACGCTTTCACTGATACACCAGAAAATTGTACAGTAAATGAAAAGTGGGGTCAACTTAAGGAAACTCTTTATAAAACTGCCGTAGGGGTTTACGGCACTGTGGATCATAAGAGGCAGGACTGGTTTGCGGCAAACAGCGAGACTCTGCAGCCCTTGATTGATAAGAAGAAGATAGCTCTCTTAAGAAACAAGGAAAGACCAACGCGTAACACTCTGAGTGAGCTAAGGCAAGCTAGGAAGGATGTGCAAAAGGCTGCCAGGCAGTGTGCAAATGATTATTGGATCAAGTTATGTGAGTCCATTCAAATCGCAAGTGATAAGGGAAACATAAGAAGCATGTATGAAGGAATAAAGAAAGCCGGTGGTCCAGTGATCAAAAGAAGTGCACCATTGAAAACCTTGACTGGAGAAATCATCACTCATAAGAAACAGCAGATGGACAGATGAGTAGAGCACTATTTGGAGCTTTACTCAAGTGAGACCAAACTAGCGGATGATGCCCTCAACGCTATAGAGGCTCTACCAACTCTTGACCACCTGGACACACTTCCCACCATAACAGAAGTTAAGTGTGCTATAAATGAACTTGCATCTGGCAAGGCTCCAGGTAAGGATGGGATTCCAATAGAGGTTATCAGGAGTGGGCAAGACACACTCACTCTACAGATCCACCAGCTAAAAGAGCTATGCTGGCGAGAAGGACAAGCCCCACAGGATTTCACAGATTCAAGCATCATAACACTGTGCAAGAACAAGGGCGATCGGAGCGACTGTAACAACTATAGAGGTGTCTCACTTCTGTGTATTGTTGAAAAGGTATTTGCCAGAATTGTTCTGCGCAGACTTCAAGTCCTAGGAGATCAAGTCTACGCTGAATCACAGTGTGACTTTCGGCAGAACCGGTCTACCATTGATATGACATTCTCATTGCGACAAATGCAAGAAAAATGCCGTGAACAGAATTAACCACTGTTTATTCCCTTCATCGACCTCACAAAGGCATTTGATTTCGTCAGTCGTGAGGATCTGTTCAAGGCACGAAAGAAGATGGGCTGCCCACCAACTCTTCTGTCCATATATATATATATATATATATATATATATATATATATATATATATATATATATATATATATATATATATTATATATATATATATATATATATCATCAGAATCTAGGCAAATTCTAGAAAGATGGCAAGAGTACTGCAGTGGAATGTATGGATATATATATATATATATATATATATATAGATATATATTATATATATATATATATAATATATATATACATACATACAATGGTATACCCACTTCCCACTTACCACAATGGGTGTTTAGTCGTAAACTGATTTAGCTTAGAATTATGGCATCGAGGCAAACACTTATTAAATACATTCACTTCTTGGAAATATTAAACTGTAATCCTTGGTTCGAATTGTTGTAGATTAGAATTATGGCAAGGAGGAAAACCTACAAAACAAAACTTACCACCTGGAAACTCCAAACTGTAATCTTTGCTTTGAAATGTTTGAGATTAGGACAATGAGATGCATGCAAATGTATGAAATTAAACTCACCTCTTGGAAACCCCAAACTGTAATCTTTGCTTTGGAAATTTTGGTCTATACTCTCAATCCCACAGTGCTGGTTGGCGTAATAACCGTTAGTGACACCATCAGATATGAAAGCTAATTTGCCAGATTTGACCTTTTCAATTATTTCAGTTCTGTTGGACAGGATATACTGTGAATCCTGCAGTTTCATAAATGCCCACATTCGCTCATACGGATCTTCTTTCTTTTTCTATTGGAGAACAATAATTCAAATGTTATTATTATTGTTTGGTGCTACTGCAAACGTTCTTCTAGATATTAGGTTGGAGGCTACTGGACAATCAAATATTTAAACCAGAGGAGGCAACAGTCAAACTATCATTTACTGCCAATATAATACCTTGCGGTGTATGTATGGCTAGGGGGGGGGGGCGGTCTTGAGCCAGGGGAAGTAAGACCGCCTGGCTATTGCAGCTCACCTCTAACTGTGCAGGTTAGAGTTTTCTTTTTGCCCACGACAGAAAAATAACAACTTTACACCTCACCGATGATTCGAACCTGGGTCTCCCGAAAGAGAATTTGGCATTCTAGCCACTCGGCCAGCCGCTCCACGAGGAGGTAACATTGCTAACCTAATAATAGTTTCTTCCAGTCATTATGTGATGTGTCGAATGATGTCGTGGTCACATCTTAATATGCTTCTCCGCAAACATGGGGGTACCGGTATCAGTCTTTTAGACCACGCTGATTTGTGAGCTTGGAGAGGGGAAGGAATGCTCTGCAACATAGTCCCGTGAAGATGTTACAGAGTGATAGCCCCTTGGCTGCATCGGGAGCAAATTTCGGGAAGTAAAAGACAGGGTGACCGGAAACTCATCACAACAAACCCATCTACAGACACAGTGCGTATTATATAACTTAACTGTATAATGTATTGGAGCCGAGAACCCCCCCCCCCCCCCCCCACACAATCCCACCACCTACACACATATATGCACACACACACATGCACACACACACATGCACACACGCTCACAGACAGACACACACATATACACACACACGAGGATGATTCATAAGGAAACCTTAAAAGTGTGATAAAAATTACAATAAACATGTCATTGTCTTGTAACCTGTAAATATTTTTGTTAAGGATGTCAAGAGTGTTGAGCATGTGACATCACGGTGCACTGACTGGAAATTTAGGATAACAAACTAACTGACCTGAAAGAATTGCATGATGTCACTGTCTTTCTCGACTCCATATTTCTGCTTAGTCTGTCCTGCCAAGTCGTAGATGGACTTGATGCGATCGCCCATTTGTTGCAGGGTCAGATAGGCGGCAAGGTTGGCGGTGTAGGCAGCCTCGATGATCAACACACAGATCCAGAAGAAGGCTATGATGGCCCTCATTGAGGTCGTCTGGGGCGAGTAGTCGGTGGAGCCCTGTCGGGGAAACAAGAATACTGCCACATCTCGTCACGTGCATACTTCAGAGTTATGCCGTCAATACATAAATTATATACATTAGTTGCATATCCTTTACAGGACGTTGCAGTCAATCTCATCATATTTTGACTGTTCGTGATTTATTGGCAAGATTAACGTTCTGTAGTTTGCCATTGCTTTTTTGAACGACCGGCACTCGTACCTTTGTATGGGACACTACCGTAAGTGATCTGCTTCCAAATCACCTGCAGCTGTGTTTCGAACACGGTATGCGAGATTACGAATAGCGTCCGTAAGTCCTTCACCACAAAGCCGGCACGTGCTTATTCTTTAGCTGAAATACCTGAAACACAAAGTCACTGAAATTGTTATAATGTTGAGCATTTGTTATCCCCACAGTCATCGTCATTTTATAAAACGAAGACTTCCTGTTTGCACAAAATTGGTTGGAACCCCCTAATTGTTAAAGCGGCAGTATATTTCAGCAACTCATTGTTTGTGGTTTATGTGCTTAAGTTCACTAAGGTAATATACATTGTTTTGAAGAATACATTCGCTGATAACCGTAATAAGAGCTATATCCAGCCAATCCCGATGTACTAAGGGAATCATCGACATTCAGCAGATAAGTGAGAATTTATGTGGAACCCGCGGAGTTGTGTTTGTACAGAAGAATGATGAAAACAACGTAGACGGATAGAAAGAGTAATGACGATGTATTTAAAGAAGTTATCTCACGAAGAGAACTAATTACTCTAATAAGAAGAAGACGGTCCATATTCTTTGAGCATGTCTTGAGAATTGAAAAGCTGGAATACGTTGTGACAACAGGAAAGCTGAAGGTAAGGAGAACCAGACGGAAACCTAGAGAAAAGATGATGGCCAGTTTGTCTTCATTTTATGGAGGAACATCAATATCAGAAATGACTGGCAGTGCAGGAGACAGAAGGCTGTGGACATACACGATCACCAATGCTACACAGCATGACCTATAGGAAGAAGTAGACGGTAAAGGTATATACAAGGTAAATCCACAGCAGAAGCTGTTAAATGTTGGTCAAAATAGCCCTAGATTTGAACTTGCCATATCGACTGTGAACTATGGATGAGATATCAATTATTGTCAACATTAAATTTTTCAATTTCAAAATTTCAACATCAAGTGACAAAGAAAATGTCAGCGACATTTGTACCAGGTGATTCTTTTTCATGTATGAATGCTGGAATTCCAGGTCAAACATATTTTGAAGACATCAAACGTTTATCTAACATTGTGCGTGATAATCAGGCCAACTAGGAATGTGGACCATTGAAACTCTGGTTTATTTGACTGAACTGTGATCAGCCTGCCAGCTAACCAGCCAGTCAAACAACCGACCGACCAACCGACCAAGCAACCAGTCAAACTACATCTGTGCTCACAGCTCAACTTAGCCTGAAATGGGGTAAAGAAAATGTTGTGGGAAGTAAAAGTAGCCGGCATGATATTAAACCACTCGAGTACCGATTAGTATATATATATATATATATATATATATATATATATATATTATATATATATATATATATATATATATATATATATATTATATACACACACACTAGCAGACCCGGCCCTGCTTCGCCCAGTCCCTGGTGGGGAGCATCTCATTTAATTCATATAAGTAGTCATATAAACTCCCGTTCCCGTTCCTGTCTGTCTGTCTGTCTGTCTGTCTGTCTGTCTGACCCTGCCCGGCATCGCCTGGCTCCTGGTGTGGAGCATCTCATTTAATTCATATAAGTACTCATATAAGCTCCCGTTCCCGTTCCCGACTATCTGTCTGTCTGTCTGTCTGTCAGTCCCTCCCTCCCTCCCTGTCTGTCTGTCTGTCTGTCTGTCTGTCTGTCTGTCTGTCTGTCTGTCTGTCTGTGTGTCTGTCTGCCTGTCTAATCATTTATTGGTTGCGGTTAGAACAACCTTAGATAAACGAAGACCAACTTACAAAAAGCTTTAGAAAGAGCGCTTGAAAGATCTTTACATATCCCCCCAACAATTAACTTGGGTAAATGGAGCGGCGGCAGCAGCAGAAGCAGAAGAAGAAGAAAAAGGAGGAGTAGGAGGAAGGAAGAGGACGAGGGTGGAGGAGGGAGGAGGAGGAGTAGGGAGAAATAGGAGGGAGGAGGAGGGATTAGGAGGAGGGGGAAAGAGGAGAAGGAGGAGGAGGGAGGAGGAGGGATGAGGAGGAAGAGGGAGGAGGAGGAAGGAGGAGGAAGGAGGAGGAGGAGGAGTAGAGAGGAGGAGGGAGGAGGAGGAGAAGGGGAGGAGGGAGGATGAGGGAGGTAGAAGAGGGAGGAGAAGAGGGAGACGAAGGAGACGGAGGAGGAGGAGGGAGAAGGCACGGAGGAGGAGGAGGGAGGAGGGAGAGGAGGAGGAGGGAGGAGGAGGAGGAGGGAGGAGGAGGGGAGGATGGAGGCGGAAGAGGAGGAGGGAGAAGGTGGAGGAGGAAGATGTAGAAGGAGGAGGGAGAAGGAGGAGGGAGGAGGGAGGCGGGGACGAAGAGGAGGAGAAGAATGATGAGGAGGGAGGAGAGGAAGAAGGAGGAGGATTGATGTGGAGGAAGGAGGAGGAGGGAGGCGGAGGAGGAGGTAGAGGGAGGAGGAGGGAGGAACAGGGAGGATGGGAGGAGGTGAGAGAGAGGAGGAAGGAGTAGGAGGAAGAGGGAGGAGGAGGGAGGAGGAAGAGATAGGCGGAGGGAGGAGGAAGAGATAGGCGGAGAGAGGAGGAGGAGGGAGGAGGAGTAGGGAGGAATAGGAGGGAGGAGGAGAGATAGGAGGAGGAGAAGAGGAGAAGGAGGAGGAGGACGAAGAGGGAGGAGAGCGGAGGAGGAAGGAGGAGAGGAGAGAGGAGGAGGAGGAGAGAAAAGGAGGTATTAGAAGGAGGGAGAAGGAGGATGGAGGAGTTAGGAGGAGGGAGAGGGAGGAGGGGGAGGAGGAAGAGGGAGGAGGAAGAGGGAGAAGGAGGGAGAAGGAGGAGGAGGGAGGGGGAGAACGCAGTGAGGAGGATGGAGAGGGAGAAGGAGGGGAGGAGGAGGGAGAGGAGGGCGGAGGAGGAGAGAGAGGAGGAGGGAGGGGAGGGAGAAGGAGGAGGAGGAGAAGGAGGAGGGAGAAGAGTGAGGAGGAGGAGAAGGAGGGGGAGGAGGAAGAGGAGGAGGAATGATGAGGAGGGAGGAGGAGGAAGAGGGAGGAGGAGGGATGTGGAGGAAGGAGGTGAGGGAGGAGGAGGGAGGAGGTAGAGGGAGGAGCAGGAGGGAAGAGGAAAGAGGATGAGGAGGGAGGAGGTAGGAGGAGGAAAAAGAAGGAGGAGGAGGAGGAGGAAGAGGAAGGCGGAGGAGGAAGAGGGAGGAGGAGGATGGAGGAGGAAGAGGAGGGAGAGGGAGGAGGGGGGAGGGAAAGAGGAAGAGGGTAGGAGGAGGAGGGGAGAGGAGGAGGAGGGATGTGGAGGAAGGAGGAGAAGGGAGGCGGAGGGATTAGGTAGAGGGAGGAGGAGGAGGGAGGAGGAGAGAGGAGGAGGGAGGAGGAGAGAGGAGGAGGAAGAGGGAGGAGGAGGGAGGAGGAGGAAGGAGGAGGAGGAAGGAGGAGGAAGGGGGAGGAGGAGAAGGAAGAGGAAGGAGGAGGATGGAGGAGGAAGAGGAGGGAGAGGGAGGAGGGGGAGGGGAAGAGGAAGAGGGTAAGAATTGGAGGAGGGGAGAGGAGGAGGAGGAGGGAGAAGGAGGGAGGAGGAGAAGGGAGGAGGAGGGAGGAGGGGAAGGAGGGAGAAGGAGGGGAGAGGAGGAGGAGGGAGGAGGCGGAGGGAGAAGGAGGAAGGAGGAGGAAGAAGGAGGGAGAGGGAGGTGAAGGGAGAAGCAGGAGGGGAGGAAGGAAAGGGAGGTGGAAGAGGAGGAGGCGGGAGGAGGAGGAGGGTGGAGTAAGGAGGTAGATGGGGGAGGAGGAGTTAGAGGGAGGAGGAGGAAGGAAAGGGAGGAGGAAGAGGAGGAGAAGGGAGGAGGAGTAGGGTGGAGGGAGGGGGTAGAGACAGGAGGAGGAGGTAGAGGGAGGAGGAGGGAGGAGGAGGAGGGAGGAGGAGGAGGGAGGAGGAGGGAGTAGGATGGAGGAGTAAGAAGGAGGAGGATGAAATCAAATCAAATCAAATCAACTTTATTAGGGTCACAAATTGGGCGCGCAGGCCCGTCTTACATTCGGCCCTTCCAATCACTCGTCTTTCGTTCATCAAGAGCATTATACATTTACATAGGAAGAAAAATAAACATTGTGAAATGAATGGTGTAAACATAAACAAGGCTAATTACCATGTTATGAAGCCCATCTCCCACCTATCCATACATCACCCCACCCACACAACACCCCCACCTACCCACACACACGCGCACCAAGGGACACATACACACCCCCACCTACCGACACACACGCACACCAAGGTACACATACATACCCCACCAACCGACCCATCCCCCTCCCGCACATCCCCCACCCACACACACTGCCTTCACCTGATCCCCCAACCAAAACACACTCGCCACCCACAAACATTCCCCCACTGCCACATATCAGTCACTGGCATATAGCAGACTGAGAAAGGCTGAAGGGAGCTTCCCTAAAACATGCACCGAAATGTACAATTACAGAGTGCACAGGGAAACTAGGGAAGCGTCAGGAAAAACGTCACTAAGGGAGTTAGACTTGGGCTGCCGTCCTGTTCGGACGCAGCATGTCTTTAAGCATGGCTAACATTTCGTTATGCCGCTTTTGTTAATACAGTGTGTGTTCTCAAGTTCTATAGAGCGATTGAATGTGGTCAACATGTGAGTAATTGAGTCGACAGATTAAAAGTGATTGTCAAGAAGAAAGTCTTCGTGAGATTATGTTCCAGTGCCTGTGTTGGTCTTCAGAACTCAAAGGTATTCATATTATTATTAATATTATGTCAACCCCTGGACGCATCGATAGCCTATACAGCATTCACTTCGTGGCAAATGGGGTCTTGTACCGGTAGTAAATATGAACTGAACTCGAGATTTATTATCAGTTTATGACATTGTAAAGTAATCTAACGAATAGCCATATACTTGAGAAGGCCAAGGTCACATGCAGATTTTTATCATGACGCCATCATATATAATTTACTATATGTGGAATAATCTCAAACCAAGTAACCAAATTTTTGGAGCAGTGGTGATGACATCATCATTTTGGTCATACAAAAAACATCCGGAAAGTATCTTACGATTTTAGTTCAAAGAACTGTTCAACTAATATTTAATCGCAGTTTGTTTGATGGATCAAGTAAGGAAAAATTAACAAATGTCATATGTATCATTCAATCAAATCCAAGTACAATTCGTCTTCATAGATACAGGAACATATAGTCAACGTGAAATAATTCGACATATATACTGTGGTAGTCATAATTGTGTTAAGAGGAAGGAGAGCGTACATGGACTATGCTGTTACTCATTTCAAATTGAGTTTAAATGTTGTTCGACAGTATGCGAAAGTCTCGACTGTGATCAACCGTATTACTAGTTTCATCATTTGTGTCCGTATTGATTGTCCTCATTTACTTCAGATGCTGACCTGGTCTTAACAGGCACTCTGAAATAGAGGCAACTACCGATCACCTGATCGTAACTTGTAAAAAGATGCATGCTGATAACATGGCATTGAACTGTTGTTCACAAGACAGATTCCGTATGCTCCAGTTCACATTTTTACCTCAAATACTTGACCTTGTATACGTCAAGAAAGAAGATAAACAGTCAGTGAACAGAGGAATTATATACATATATACGCGGTTTTACAAGAACATTCGCAAGAAATTTCTTGAATTACAACGACAACAAGATTATCATTGGTAAACAGTCGAAATACACTGAACGTTGAAAGTTCAGTAATAAAAAAATTGAATTTCCTGGAAACGATGGTTGGATGAAGTCAAATTGATACGGAACATTGAGAAGTAAACACTTGGAAGAAAGCAAGTGAATCTTATTTTAAAATTATGAAAAAAAAAAAAAATTCTCAGAACATATTGTTTATTCTGGAAGTTAAGAAAGATTCACCAGGCACGGTAGAATTTGATGACTATTGGATGAAGCTGTTTATCAAATTATATAGAGATTGATTCTGACCGTACACTTAAAGCAACTCAAATTGAACTCGTCAAAAACAAGATCCAACATTACAAAACATGTTCTATCTTACCAATAGATCATGAACATATGGCAGACTCAAATCGAGCAAGCGAAAGACGTACGTTTATTCCGCCGCAGGACAAGGTGTGTACTCTTGCGGAAACGTGAGCTGATCCCTATGCGCAGGATCGGCGCTCACCTAAATAACATCTACATAAACATTTTATATTCCAGCGACACGAACATCATATATCAGAACATTAGCTAGCATGTCGTCAAGACTTATTCTGAAGATACAATATGTTTATTCAAAATTTGAAAATTGAACTCAGATCACGATACCTTTTGTATTTGATCGTGCACGTCTTCAATTTCCATTCGTCTTCACAGATACAGTAAATACAGTTCAACGGGAAATTAATTGACAAATAAACTTTTGCGGTTCCATTTGTGTCAAATCGGAGGAGCGCGTTCATTGACATTTTTATAAACGCTACATACCGAGAACTAATTGTGTATAGAATCAGTACGACACACATATAGAATCGAAATTTTGACTTTGAAAGAATCGGTCTACAACGGAATTATATTTTATACCGATCAATAATCAATATAATTTCAGAGCTGCTGGAGTCTTAAAACACATACGTCAATTAAAGCATGATTTGCATACATGAAACTTTCTTTAGGCCATGCTACAGCCAACAGTGGCCAGTCTACCATTCAATTATGAAGCTGAAATCATAACCAGATGTTACTGGTTAGTCAAAATCAAGATACGCAATTATTCGTTATCAAATTACGAACTTATTTGGCTACATTATCAAATTTGAGAAATATCAGTGCATGTTTCAACTTTAAGGATATCTGCTCACATTTTACTGCTTGGGAGGAATGGTTCAAAGACAACCCCGAATCAACAATCCGCATCTACATCTATATGTCGTTTTAAAGAGAAATAATTGCACGTCAAGTTAAAGTGCAAACGACGCGCACCATCCTGAACTCAGCGGAAGCCGAAATTGCAGCTCGTGTAAAGATCAGTTACAGATTGCAAGTATTTAATATTTGTCGATATTAAGTGGATGTCATTCGCCACACACAACTTAAGAGATTAAACCTGTACTGTTCCACATATCTAAATGATAATGAACACATTATCATTTTCGATGTCCGCTATCAGGAGACATACTACACTTACTAGTACCAAATTTGTACCCAGGACGGAACTAGATATGTCTTGGAATTAGACATAGTTGACACAGATTCCTTACACAGACTAGACAAGCAGTTGACAGCACGGCACAACGCTTGAACAATAATATACCACACAATCAAGAATGATACCTCCATAATATTACTATTATTGGCTGCCGACACTCTGACAAATTTACACTATCGACACAAGGAACGTTCATTATTCTTCTGGGGACATTTATTTATATCGGATGTTACTATGAAGGTACATTATACATTATCGGGAGTACCTACACTTCCCTCCACCAAGAGTCTGAAGGAAATATAGGTGGGTGGGACATTCAGTGGAACTCTATACACGATATATTACGTCGGGACTTATTGCATTTAGTCCTACACTACCACTCTGATACCAGGTCATTAAGACAAGGCCACATATAGATACACAGACAACAGGACACTGACCTCCACACGGCATTGATACCACTTCACCAACTTCTACACATTTACGATGCCATTATCGGGAACATGGATGTTACACAGTGCACCGCTGTAGCAAATGGCTCAATTAATTATGGACATTGTTCCAATGTTAGCGATCATCACTAAGACACCGTTGAACTCATATTATTATTAATATTATGTCAACCCCTGGACGCATCGATAGCCTGTACAGCATTCACTTCGTGGCACCCACCAACCCACACATCCCACGCCCATCCACATCCTACCCCACACATCCTCTCCCCACCCACACCTCAAACCACCCATCCCCCAGCCACATCTCCATCGACAACATATTCCCCACCCACACACACAATCTCCCACCAACCCACACATCGCACATCCACTCACACATCCCTAAACCATACACACACATCCCCACCAACTGACATGTCCCTACCCCCCCCCCCCCCCCCACACACACACACACACATCTCCCTAACCACCCATACATCCCCAATCCACTCACACACACCCCACCACCCACACATACAACTTCCACCCACCCACACATGCCTTAACCTAATCCCCCACCACACAATCCCCCACCCGCACATCACATACACCCCCTACCACGCACTATTCCCAACCCACGCACCACACACACACATATCCCTCACCAACACATCCCCACTTACACACCACACATATATTCTCCACCCAGATACCACACAATATTCCCACCCACACCCACACAGCTACCCTTACCCATCCACCCCACATACCCCCACTCACACACCACAAAAATCCCCCACCCACACACACATACCTCACCCACACAATATCACCAACCAACACACCACATACCTCTCCCCACCCACACACGCATTCCCTACCCGTCCACCAACACACACTCACTCACGCATACATCCTCCACTACGCACCCACACACCCCCACCCACCCACTCCCAACCAAACATCTTTCGATCACAATACCCCTACCCCCACACACATCCTCCACCCACTTGTGGTGAAACGCCAATGGCTCATGTTCTCATGCCTTCTTTTATTTTGGGTAAACAGGGGAAAACAGCTTTCGGAAGCTCTCAGTTCTCTTGTTCGCTCAATCTCCATGAAAGATAGTTCTTTGGGGTTACCTTCATAACACAATCTTTACATGGAGCGAGTAGATATAGGTCTTTTCTTTCGGGTAGACCCGATGGAGCGCCTTGCGCCAAATGTGCACTGGTGCGGCTTCTGGAGGATTCATGTCCGTTTCTACTGATCGCTATCTACTGCCTAATGTCAAGAGTCCAAGTTAAAGATTGCGACATTCTAAAGGCAGAATACTGATGGGATAAGAAAGGTAATCTTGGGTTGTAATTAGTTTTGCATTTATAAATCTCTATTGTCTTAACGACTGAGAGGATATGGCGAAACAGCAGTCTTGCCATATTGGGAGGGGGTGACCGTTAGCCAATCTGGCTACGCGTCTTAATCTTGGCATGGCAAGGGAACAAATCTGAAGAATAAGTAGTTACCAAATGATATCGCTTGTTCTTGGCAGCCGATAGACGAGTGATATCTTTCTTCCTACGGCTTACCGTTACTTAGTAGCATCTCTCTTTTAAATATAAGCACATTAGATAGCTACGGTGTGCCGGAAGGAGGGAAGGGCTCCTTGGGGATGGGGTCCACCAATCTATGATCTATCTTCTTGAGCCGGAAGAGGCTATCCACGGTGCTAACTCTTTCGTCTTTTAGTCGATGGGATGATGTGGGGATTATAAATAAACTTCTTTATCTCATTGAGAGAACCTGCATTTCTCTGAATCTACGTGTTAGGTGAGGCACTGCCGGTCCATGGCGGCGGCAGCTCAGACAAGAGCAGCAGCCGGAAGAGGTAGTATCTTCTTGCATATTCTTGCTGGGAATGGGGAACTACACTGCGTGCCATACAACCCCACTACTATACTATTAGTTAACGGGGAGAAACACACAGATTACTAGGCGCACCACACCACAAGATCTTGGTTGTGAGAAAGGCATGGTTTGCGAGGGAGAGAGAAGCTGGGAAACGAATGTGCCCAATAATAATAAAGGCAGGGTATGAGTGTGGAGAGTGATTCGTGTATGCAACAGGGTGCATAGTGTAGCCGACCGGACGTCTACAGATTGGAGGTCTATGCAAGCCAGGACGTAGCCAATCCAGGGGCTACCTGACATGTCCGACGCATTCAAGCAAGCCACTTATAAACTGGTGTTGGTAAGCCGAAATGCATAACTAATATGTGGTGCATGAGTCAGCTTGATCCCTCACTTGAATTTTGTTATCTACAGGGTCCTTCTTTTGAAGTCTTCTCAACGACTTAATGTCGAGTTTAAACCGGAAAGTGTGGTGAAGGACTTGACAGGGCTTCTATGCCCAAACTTATAAACACATGATGAAGCCAGGGCAAGTCAGTGGACATACCAGGTATAATGTGTTTTTTTCTAATATAACTGGAGAGGCGTTACAAAAATGTAATGAGTGACAAAACAGCCAACTCAAGTCTTCCCATTGACTTAAGGTCGAGCGTTTGTGGATGAGGCGGTTTGGACTTACGCCAATTCCCATCCTTGTCCGGGACAGCGAAAGACTCTGATTCATTCCCTATATCCAATCTGGTATCATGACTTTGGTTCCCAACCTCAATTGTGCCCAGTGAACCCATGGCACTTTCCCAGACCAGATTACTGACTATATCGTGGTGACCTAGGAAACTTGGAAACTGTTGTTCGAACAACCGACGCTGGATAGAGAGACTGGAACCTTTGCCCGGTGAGGCAGTTGTGTATTGACTCGACCATTTCAAGATCTGTGCTATATGAGGTTCAGAGTTTTCTGGATTCATTTCTGGACTAGAGTTATCTCATCAGTTTTGTTTTCTGGACTTGTATAGGTTTATCTGTCTTGGTGTTTTTCTGTGTTGTCTTTATTACGATATTAAATCATAATTATAGTGACTGAGACAATCGTCATGTTACGTTTGTGTCAGCCAGAAATACACTGCAGGAAATAACCCTGAGGTCGAAAGATAGAGTGACAGTAAGTCCGGGGAACGGATGAGGGTTGGCAGCAAAGACCTATCCCCAGCCAGAGCAAAGGAATAAGTTTGAAATATTGTTGACGGGACATTATGGGACCCTCCCCATAGCTTGTTACACCACTCACACATCCCACCCCGACACATACAACTCCCTCACCCACCTACACATCCCTAAGCTACTCACACACCCCCACCCACACATTCCCCATCCACATACACACATCTCCCACCCACACTCCCCCACATACTTCCCCCAACCACCACAATCCCCTGCTCACCCACACATATACCCCACCCATACGCACATTCCCCACACCCATCACACACATCCCCCACACCACACACTATCCTCCACCCATACCACCACAAACATACCCTCCACCCACACATCATTCACACATCCCCCACCAACACACCGCACACATATCTCAAACCCACACACCATACACTTCTCCCCACCCGCCCTTCCATCCCAAATCCACCCAACACAACCCCCTACCCACACAACCCCGCCTCCCACACATACTTCCTCAAACCATCCACACATCTCCACCCACATAAACACACATCCCCTGCATCCGTCCCATACACATATCCTCCACCCATACACACATCCCCCACACCCATTTCAACACCCCTACTTTCACCCCCACACATCCATCCACACATCCCACCAACACCCACAAATACCACTACCCACCAAAACCCACACACCCCAACCCATCCAAATGCATACCCCCACCCACA
>JACEFZ010028114.1:0-47500 GCA_014155875.1 Cepaea nemoralis
CACCATAATATGGGGTAGTTTAGTATGGGTCGTCCGAATTACGATGGATCTTGGAAACAAGTTGCAGTTTGTGAGCGACCCTCCTGTCGATATGGATGCGTGATTTAAGTTGTTGAGTAACTCTGGCTTGATTGAACCTATCTCCGTTGAATTATGGAATAGGAATTAATATGTGCCTAACTGTCAGTTAGAGTTATTGCCAGTCCACCGGCCTTCGCTGTACTGTTCTAAGTACAAGGAAATGGTGCCCATACCAGGATGAACAACTTCAATTGGTCGCGGTACATAGCGGAAGGTACCTGGGGCCTACTATATTTTGATACAGCCGAATCACTTCATACTGCTCTTGTTGGGAAATGCGTGCCTTTGAAACATTAGCCGTTACTCAGATTTTTAGCTGAACGGACTTCAGAAGTTTCTCAAATCGCCAGACCCTAAACTGCACAGTGGAACAGATCAACCTTTATTATCTTCTGTGCGGTGTGAAGTCCGCTCTTCCCAATCGTTTCAGATGCATTTACTGGTGTGCTGAAGTTTTCCCCGCTCAGTCGCTCTCAATCGCTTTTCGAGCCTTTACTAGGTGCTGTGAAGTCCGATGTCCGCGCTCAATAATCGTGTTTCCAGCTTGACTGGTGGTGAAGTCCAGCCGTTCTCAGATCGCTTATCGAGCTTATCGAGCCTTGCTCGGTCTTTACGCGGGTCGTGCAAGCCGCTCCCGTTAATCGCTGTATCAACGTCTCCGACGGCTCTGTTGTGTGTACGAGCACCGAACTCGCTCAAGTCTCGGACTACATTGGATACTGTGTCGAGAGAGCCGACTGTCAAGTCTCCGCCTGGCGCTTACTAGTCGTATATGAGAGCCGCCCATTATCAAGTCAGTAAGCTCGCTAACCTACTGTGTTATTCGTTGTGTAGTCTCAACGCGCTATCTGCACACTGTCATTTCAAGAGCATTGTCCAAGCCGCCACACTCGCATTGTCAGATTTGCTTTCAACGGGCTGACCAGGGCCGCTAACGCCATACAGAGGTTGATTTCAGGAGAGCTGACCAAGGCTGCATCTCTGATCACAGTCTGCATCGTGGTAGAAGCCTACTGTCTCGAGAAGCTGCTCTCTGCATCGTAGCTCTGATCGTGGCTGAAGCTGAAAAGTCGAGAAGTGCTGCGCTACTTGACGCACGTCAATCGTTCCAGGCCGCTATACAGAACCTCGCAGTCCTTGGGCGTCACGTATGCTGGAGGACAGCAAACAAGATGCCGCCTGCACGTGAAGGTCTCTGCAATGTGAACTCTCATTTGTTTAAGCTGTCGACGAGTAGCGTCGCTCGCTGATTCCTCGTTCTCACATGCCTCTCTGGCCCAGTGTGTGATATGGAATGACACTGATTTGGGAACGTTTTTGCTCGAGCATCCTGAGAGACCCTGGAAGTCATTGCTGTCCGTTTGAAGTTTGTGGAACCGAAGGACAATGTTGGCTGAGTAAGCGAAGTTTAATTTAAATTAGTTAAGGAGTAGGCATATGTGTATAATTATTTGTTTTAAGATAGAATTGAAGAATTGAAAACCTGATGCATTTTTTTAAAGATTCATCTTTGAGTAACCTTTTGCAGAGTATGTGCTAGCGATAGGAAAGCTGCCTACGTATTGAAAACAACAAGGCTTTATATCATAAATGCGTGGTGAGCTACTATGGAAATCTTTTATAGGAAGTTAGGACGTCTGACAGAGTTGATGGATGGCTTAAAAATGGACGTAGATAGAATTTCGTCTATGATAGAATTGATAAAGAGGCAGACGCCTGAACGAACGGAGCACGAGACAGGTAGGAGATATTATGGTGTAGGCAGGTCCAATAGATGGCAGCTGGTCAATAGGAATGATAACCAGTGTGGCTACAATACTAAAGTTATTAGCTATATAAATATGAAAGCAGATAAGAGTGAGACACAGAGACATATAGGAATTAGTAATGGTCAGAAAAGGAAACAGTGGTCTTGGCCTTCAAAAATTGTAAACGCAAGAGCTTTACGAGAAAACTGGTTTCAGATCAGACAGTTGCGATATTCGGTAGCAAGGTTGACTAACAAAGAAAGAAACACAGATAAGATTTTGAGTAGTCAGGAGGTATCTTCAGTCTTTAGTGTCAGACAAGAAAGAGAGACTCAGACGCAAGTGATTGAAGTGGTAGAACGGAATACACAGACACAAGTTGATACAGTAGAAAAGAAAGTCCAGGTACAACCGGACAATAAGATAATAAAAGCAAGTCAAACTTGGTTAGTTTCTCCTTATGGGAATTTAGAAAAAGGAGACACACTTGAAATTAGAGAAGACAGGCAGACAAGAACCAAAGATGTTAAAGACAGGTGAGGGAAAAGTATAACGGAAAGAAATACGAATAGTATAATTGTTAATAGAGGTACGACGACTGGTATGTCAAGTTCCTCAGGTATAGACATTAAATTAATCCCTAAATGGTGTAGGAATGTTAGGTGTGAGAGTTCAGGTTATGGAGAGAATATTTCCACCTCTACCGCATATTATAGTAAATACCGCGCTGCTGGGACAACTATAATACTGATAATTCAGAAGACGAGTTGCCTAGTAAGAAGAGAGAAAAAGATACTTCCAAAAAGAAAGATGTTTGCTTAGTAGAAAGTAGAAAACGAGAACAGCAGAAGTATGAAGCGTCGCTGGATGGGGCTAGAACTCTCATGAAGTCGATAAGACCATGGTTATATTTAAATAAGAATTAACTAATACGTGAAAACTGGATATTTTGTTGGGTGGAATAACTCAAGTTTGATAAGGCTCAGATTTCGACTCAAATGTGGTGTTCCTGTGGAAAATAGTATAAGTAATGTGTGATGTCGAGAATTGATGTATTGTATAGGTTATTTTGAGAGATAAAGGAGTCATAGAATAGTCACCGATAGGGTAGTACGACTGAAAATAGCACGAAGAAGTAAATTATTCTTATGAAGTGATGAGGAGGTTAAGATAGGGTGAATGAGTAGTTGACTGTCAGAGTAGTTTGACGTTTAGAATAAGTAGGACGGAGAATAGTGGCATTATGATGATTGAGAATGAAGTAAGAAAGTAGTTGAATTGTGAAAGTCCTGTTGAGTAATTCGTCAGGTTATGCGTTGTCCGTACGTGAGTATAACTGTAGACAAACAGGTGTTCGTCGCGCTGAGTGAAGTAGGAGTGAGGTTTTGAGACGCCGTCTAAGTGGAGTACATGGATAAAATGTGGTCAAGCGATTAGTAATAGTTGCGCGTTTGATATATCTTGTGTCAATGTGTGTGGAGGAGATCGACACGCTTAGACTGTGGTGAGCGATTAGCTAAATGAACGTCGGAGTATTATAAATAGAGTACTAGAGAACGTGTTCCGATGGGTGTGACTGGCTTGACTACCATCGCGGTGTGTGAATGAAGTTAAGAGAAAAGTTGAGGATAGCTTGGAGTTGTGGTGGTGAGATGTTAGAAAGTACTCATGCAGGAGAGTGAGATGTTAGTTGCGTCGGGTAGACGAAAGACTTAAAATTAGGAATTAGTTATTGACAAATATAGTAGGTAGATGTATTGGTGGAGTAGATAGTAAATAGACATTTATTTTGTTGGATGTAGCATGGTGGAAATACCGTAGTTAACGGTAATGATTAGGAAGTTGTGGTAATTCTTGGTACAAATCCAAGGGAAACAACTGGTATGCCGAGTCACAATTTCTCTTAGTAGATAGATGACTGGTAGATGACATTGTGATAGCCGTCACACTAATAATAGATCAAATGAGTTGACCTGTAGTTTACAGTGGTTGTTTAGGGTTATATTCCAGATATTGTGATGTGTTAGGAGTTAGTTTGGTAAAAGATAGAATATTGTGAGGGGAGAGAATCAATGATTGACTTCTAGAAAAAGTACGGTCATTTGTTGATTAATGATTTTTGTTGAGGGAACAAATATTGTTCTGCGTTATGATATAGTCTGTAGGTATATATATATATATATATATATATATATATATATATATATATATATATATATATATATATATATATATATATATATATATATATATATATATATATATATATATATTGGGGTAAATACTTAGCATTAAGTTGTTTTGTTTTATCTGTTATAAGAATAACGGAATAGGCATGACTTGGGTGAATAGATATGTATTTCATTGGTTAGTATAAGAGACCAATGTTGATTGAATATGTATGGTATGTTATATTTTTTTTGATTGACTTGGTTTTGTAAAATGATTATCACCATTTGATTTTAGAATAAGATTGTTGTTGTGTTTTTAGTCTTTTGCGTATAAACTACTGGTCCGTAAAAGAGACCAGTAGTGTTAGATAACATTAGATATTTTTCTTTTAACTGATGCATGATTCATTTTTGTGGGGATATATGAAAACATATTTGAATATCAAAAGGGGGGGGGGGGGGGTGATATTGTTGTTCTATTCTTGATTTGTCTTGACTCTTGTTATTAGTGAATTGTGAGTTTAATTAGTTTATTGAGGTTAAATATTAGCATGTTACTTTGTTTGCCAGTTTTTCGTTTACAAAATAATGTTATTTAATGAGTTACCCTGACTATGTTTAAATTAGTTTTCGTTTGACGTTCAGTAATGGGGAATTAGAAAATTTAAACAAGTCCATATTAAAATGAGAGTTTTAGATGCAGAATTACGTTCAGAAAATAGTGAGGACTAGTAGAGAGACACATTCTCTTTGTGAATAATAAGTTCATGAGTATATTCTGTTGGCAAGATTGCTGTGACAATCAGCATAGAGAGGTTGATATACTGGCTATGAAGTATTGGAAACATATGCCATACTTAAGTGACGGGGTTACTACACAAATAAAATGGTTATGGGGAAGTTAAAAATAAGAGCTACATTAAGTCAGCATTGATTGAATATATATGGATTGGACGCCATATTGGGGAAGAAAAGATTAATGTGAATAACGTATATAGCAGTGGGGTAAATGAGGGGAAAGTTTTGAACATGGTTTCCATGGGGTCGCAAGTGAACATGGATTTAGAGCCATGATGTACTTTCATAAGAGACACGAGATTGCTGGCTTATAGAAGAAGAAGTGGGTAACGTGTTACGCCAGACAGTCTGAAGATAAATAGTAAAACATGAATTGAATCCATGTTTTTATATTCTGGATCAATAGAAAAGGGGGGTAAGTACGCTAGTGAGAAATAAACAATTGTCAGGGTAGAGTGCTGTGGTCACAGAGAACATAAATTAAATGACATGGGGGTCCGTGATATATGGACTGTGATAGAATAACGTTGATTGCAAGCAGTCACAGACATGAGTTCAGGGGCAGTATATTGTTGCTGTTGATAACGGCATAAGTAGAGGTTTTAGTAGATATGCCCATAATAAATGGACATTACGGGGTCGCTGAAAATTTCGGCAAGATTAAAAGGGAATTCTGAGTGAGGTATAGGAGAAGATTAATTATGTGAGGTGATGTGTATAATGGGGAAAGAGGTCTGTAATATATAGACATTTGGGAGTGAATAAAATTTTTGATGGTTGGTGCTTGATGCTGAAGATAGCAGCGTAAACTGTTGCCATAATAAGTGGTATAAGTGAACTGTGGAAGATATATAATTATTTTAGACTTTATTACATAAAGTCTCAGGTGACATAGGGGGGTAAAGGTGAGTGTGGTTTAGGTGAGTGTGGTTTTTATGAGGCAGAGTTCTACTTCTTTGAATCTCCGGTGGCCACCGATTCTTTGTCTTCCTATCGTGTGCGAGTGATTTCAGGTTGGTTGAAAGTGGAGAAGTAGTAATGTGGAGGTAATACTGTTAGTGATGACGATAGGGAGTTTGAGGTAGTATCAGAAGAGCTACGGCGTTTTGAATTTTTTGAGATCGTGATAAGAAGGTTTAAGCGGATTGCTTATGAAGAGTAGAAAAAGTATTCCGAAAATATGTTGTCCATGTGTTGTATAAAACTAAGATCTTGAATATTATGATGTACGATAGATACATATACAAGAATGAGCTTTTGTGATATGATATATGTGGATTTTATTACGAAGAAGAAGTATGGTTTATAGTAGGTCGTGGCGGCTGGCACTACGATAAATAGTGGGGATAGAGAGAAGTGTAATGAGTAAGGGGTATATGATTTCTGTAGTTGGGAGTTGAGTAAGTTCAGGTGGTAAGCGGATTGCTTATGACTTTATAAAACGAAGAAGAGAAGTAACTTTGATTGTGTGGAATTATTGGGTTAAGTGTCTTGGGTCATAGATGTGGGAAATGAGTTGTGGGATTAAGACTTTTCAGGGAAAAGTCTTGGTTGAAGAAAGGGAGGAAATGTAACAGAGTTAGGAATAGGAAGAAGGGGCAACGAGGTGTGCATAGTCAATAGGGAAATAGGGCACGGTCAAGCACCATAATATGGGGTAGTTAGGATGGGTCGTCCGATGACGAGGATCTTGGAAACAAGGTCAGTTGTGAGCGACCCATCCTTCGATATGGATGCGTGATTTAGTTGAGTAACTTCTGGCTTGATTGAACCTATCTCCGTTGAATTATGAATAAATTAATATGAAGCCAGAACTGTCTTAGAGTTATTGCCAGTCCACCGTCACTTCGCTGTACTGTTATAGAATGAAAGAGGTTGAAGACTTGTACAGTGGGCAAAAGAGCATGATTTGATTATTGGAAACACCTGGTATCAACAGCACCCAAGGAGATTATGACATGGAGGAGTCCTGATCATAGGATCAGAAATCAGATTGATTATATTCTCATCAACAGAAGATTTCGAAATGCCTTAAAAGTCGCAAAAACTATACCAAGCACGGACTGCCACAACAACCATAGATTAATCTTAAGCAATATACATATAAAATTAAAGAAAGTCAAATATACACCAAGAAGCACAAAATTTGATCTACGGGCACTGAGGAGTGAGGAGATAGAAGAAGATAAATTCAATGTAGAGGTAAAGAACAGATCCGATGCATTGTCCGATTTGGAAATATTATTTCAAGATGAAGTGACTAATCGGAAACATTAAAGAAATCAGTCAACCAAGCTGAGGAAATAACCATCCCAAAAATAAAGATAATAGGACGCAAGAAATGGATGATGGAAGACATCTTAAATCTCATGGAAATAAGAAGAAATAACAAAAATAATAAGGAAACATATGAAAAGATTCACAGGCAAATTAGGAAGCAATACAAAGAGACAAAGGAAACATGGCTTGACGAAAATTGCAAGGAAATTGAAAACTAACACAACACCCGGAATACCAAATTAATGCACACAAGAATTAATGACATCACTAACAAAATAGCACACACATCAACAGGTTGCCTAAAAACCAAAGAGGGCAAAATCATAATAGAAAATGATCAGATTTTACATGCGTGGTCAGATTATGTGAAAGACTTTTATAATGATACAAGAGAAGAACAATATGATCATCGGAATAATAATGAAGGACCATCAATTTTGGAGATGGACGTTCAGAATGCTCTTAAACATATGAAAATTGGCAAGACCCCGGGTACAGATAACATCACACTAGAAATGATCAATGCCTTAGAAGAATATGAAATAGACCAAGTCACCAGACTGCAGAACGCAATATATGATACTGGAGATATATCTCCTGAATTATGTAATTCTATATTTATTGAGATCCTATTCCAGGATGTGGATGATCAATTGGAAACGTTGAAGAATTCAATCAATGTGGCTGTAGAAACAACTATTCCAAAATTAAAGAAGGTGGCTCGTAAGAAATGGATGACTGAAGAAATTTTACATCTCATGGAAACAAGAAGACTCAACAAAAATAATTCTGTCAAATATGAAGAAATTCACAGACAGGTCAGAATATTATGTAAGGAGGCAAAAGAAGCATGGCGCGAGGAAAAGTGCTTAGAAATTGAAAACCAACACAACAGTCAAAATACCAAATTAGTGCACAAAAGAATTCAGGAACTTACTAATAAAAGAACAAGTACATCAACAGGGTGTCTAAAAACTAAAGATGGCAAAATCAAAATAGGAAAGATCAGATTCTACATGTATGGACAGATTATGTGAAACACCTTTATGATGATAACAGAGACGAACAGTATGATATTAGATTTAATAATGAAGGACCGCCAATTTTGGAGATGGAGGTTCGAAATGTTCTTAAGCATATGAAAGCTGGCAAGGCCACCGGTGCAGATAACATCACAACAGAAATGATTAAAGTTTTAGAAGAATTTGGACTAGAGCAAGTCACCAGACTGCTGAACACATTATATGATACTAGAGATATACCTCCTGAAAAAACTCTGTATTTATTGCAATCACAAAGAAATCAGGAACCTTGGAATGTGATCAACATAGAACAATTAGTATAATGAGTCACATCACAAAGATTTTGCTAAGAATTGTCATGCAAAGAGTGAGGAAGAAGATACAACCTGAAATAGGGGAAGAACAATGTGGGTTTGTAGAAGGAAAGGGTACAGTAAATGCTGTGTATATGCTGCGAACAGTTATTGAACGTGCTATAGAAGTTAGTCTTTCCTCTTGAGCCTAAGGCGGCGCATAGGGCAGAAGTCCTGTCTCTCCATGCTTGGCGGTTCGCTGCTACCTGTTGTAGATCTTGGATATCTACTTGGCCATTGAATGAGCCTTCTCTAATGATGGTTCTACGCAGGGTCTCTCTTGGTCTTCCCCGTTTTCTTTTCCCTACTGGTGACCATATGAGGGCTTGGTAGGGGAGTCTTGACTTGTCCATTCTGAGTACATGGCCGATGTAGTTCCAACGGCGTCTTCTTATGAAATTGGATACTGTATCTTGCTTAGTCTCTTGTCTTATTTGCGAATTGGTTCTGAAGTCTGTCCAGTGGATGTTTAGAAGTCTTCTAAGACATTTGTTCTCAAAATTGTCTAATTTTTTATCTAAAGCTACCGTTGATTTCCAACTTTCACATCCATACGTTAACACTGGAATCACACAAGAGTTGAAGATTTTAAGTTTTGTGTGTTTGCTGAGTGTCTTTGACTTCCAGATGTTTGACAGAAGTAACATAGCTATAGAAGTAAGCAAGGATATACATCTTTGCTTTATTGACTTTACAAAGGCTTTTGATAGAGTTAGACATGTCAACATGGTGGATATGCTTGCGGATCTACAAATTGATGGGAAAGACATTAGACTTATAAAAATCATATATTGGAAACAACAAGCTGCAATATGGATTGATAATGAAGTGGGACAGTATCAGCCAATTAAGAGAGGTGTTAGGCAGGGATGTGTGATGTCTCCAGATCTTTTTTCCCTATACAGTGAAAATATTTTAAGAAATGTAGAAGATATAAATGGAATCAGCATTGGAGGACGAAACATCAATAACATTAGATATGCAGATGATACAGTATTAATTGCAGACAATGCGCAGGACCTGCAACAATTAGTAGATGCGGTTGTTGTACACAGTGAGCAACTGGGGTTAGAATTAAATTGTAAAAAGACTCAGGTTATGGTCGTCACTAGGAAGAAAGAAGTGCCACAATGTAATATACAAGTAAATGGAAATATTCTTCAACAAGTGAATCGGTACAATTATCTTGGAACAGTCATAACATCTGATGGGAGATGCCTTGAAGAGATTAGAACAAGAATCGCCATGGCGAAAGTAGCCTTTAGCAAGATGAAAAACATTCTGACCAATAAAAAGATGTCAATTGAAACGAGAAAAAGAGTGTTGAGGGGATAAATAGAGCCTGTTCTTTTGTATGGATGTGAAACTTGGACAATGAGCAGTCAAGCTGAAAAACATCTGATGGCTGCAGAAATGTGGTTTCTGAGGAAAATGCAAAGAATACCATGGACAGACAGAAAAACCAATGACCAAGTACTACAGGAGACAAATGAACATCGTAAACTGATTAGAGAAATTAGACATAGACAGTCAAAATTTTTTGGACATGTTATGAGAAGAAATGGATTGGAGAACTTAATGACAACTGGCAAGATCGAGGGGAACAGACCAAGGGGAAGACCGAGAGGAAAATACCTGGATGGCTTGGCTACATGGCATGGACGAGACAAGAACACTGAGATGATCCACGACACTGGTGATCGAGTGAAATGGCGAGTCATGACCGCCCATGCTTTCCGGCATGGCACATGATTGATTGATTGATATTTATTGCAATCCCGAAGAAATTAGGAGCCCTAGAATGTGATCAACATCGAACAATTGGTATAATGAGCCACACATCACGAAGGTTTTGCTAAGAATTATCATGCAAAGAGTTAGGAAGAAAATACAACCTGAAATAGGAGGAGAACAATGTGGGTTTGTAGAAGGCAAGGGTACAGTAAATGCTGTGTATATTCTGAGGACAGTAATTGAACGTTCTATAGAAGTAAACAAAGATCTATATCTTTGCTTTACTGACTACACAAAGGCTTTTGGTAAAGTGAGACACATCGACATGTTAAGGATGCTTGAAGATCAACAAATTGATGGAAAAGAACTTAAGACTCGTAAAAAACATATATTGGAAATAACAAGCTGCCATCAGAATTGATAATGAAGTAGGTCAATATCAGCCTGTTAAAAGAGGTGTGAGACAGGGATGTGTAATGTCTCCAGATCTTTTTTTCCCTGTACAGTGAAAATATTTTCAGAAATATAGAAGAAATGGAAGAAATCAACAGTGTGGGACGATACAGCATTAGCATTAGATATGCAGATGATACAGTCTTGATAGAAGACAATGAACAGGACCTGCAACATTTAGTAGATGCGGTTGTTGCACACGGTGAACAACTAGGGTTAGAACTGAATAGTAAGAAGACTCAGAAGAAGGAAATACCACAATGTGATATACGAGTAAATGGGCATATTCTTAAATAAGTGAATCGGTACAGTTATCTCGGAACAGTCATAACATCTGATGGGAGATGCTTTAAAGAGATTAGAACAAGAATTGACATTGCAAAGGTAGCCTTTTGCAAGATGAAAAATATATTGACCAATAAGAAGATATAAACTTGGATGTGAAGCGTGGACAATGAGCAGTCAAGCTGAAAAACATCTGATGGCTGTGGAAATGTTGTTTCTGAGGAAAATGCAAAAAATACCATGGACAGACAGAAAAATCAATGAACAAGTCCTTCAAGAAACAAATGAAGATCGTAAACTGATTAGAGTCATTAGACGTAGACAGTCAAAATATTTAGGCATGTTATGAGAAGAAATAACTTGGAGAACTTGGTGACAACTGGCAAGATCGAAGGGAAGAGACCAAGGGGAAAACCGAGAAGTAACTACCTGGATGGCCTGGCCACGTGGCATGGTCGAGACAGGAACACGGAGCTGATCCACGACTCTGGTGATTGAGTGAGATGGCAAAACATGGCCCACGCTTATCGACATGGCACATGATGATGATGATGATGATGATGATGATGATGATGATGATGATGATGATGATGATGATGATGATGATGATGATGATGATGATGATGTGTAACTTCTGCAAAAAAGTGAGATAGACTCAATACACACACACCAGTGACTAGAGCGGCCTATATGAGGACATCGGGATACAAGGCGAGAGGACGACCCGGGAAGAGCTGGCCAGATGGAGTAAAAGAAACATTGAAGAAGTCAATTATTAAGTTAGTACAAGCAAAATACAGAAAGTTATATCTGCATCCTCTCTGCGACGCTTCACATCACAAGCAGTAGGACACAAGAATAAAGAAGAAGTGAGATTGAAGGGTCTACCTCGCCATCAACGCACCAGAACTTCTACAAATGTGACGTTTCCCAGGCACTTAACCCAATCGTTCCTTTATTACACATGCGTATGTTGTCTTAAGACAAAGAACACACCACAAACCGTGACATTCCTGGAGAAATGTATGTTGCAACAAAAAATAAAAAACTCTATTATTAGAAGTTCTATTACAAACGGGACTGCCCGCTAGTCGCAAGGAAATTGCAACGTGTCACCTCTTAAATTAACACACGCAGTTGAAAGAAAACAACCTCCCAAGAACTAGTTCTGAGTAAAGAGTTACCAGTCTTCGGAGACTGTCTTCCACTTTATGTTGTCTTTACTAATCGGGCATTTGCTCCATCACACTGTGTCAACATTAGTTTTATCAATTATTCATCGGAGTGTGGTCTCACTCTAATTCTATGTCTCTCGCTTTCTAATTATTTAGACTCCTACTCTTTTCTTCGGTTTATCCGAGTCTCGTCTTTTAGACAAGTTAGTGTAAATACATCTACCAGCATTCTATTTCTTTCAGTTGTCTCATTATTCTAATACATTCTTAGTACTCATAACATATTTGGTAACATTTATTACGCTTCTGCCTATCTATCTATCTATCCATCCATCCATCCATCCATCCCTCCCTTACTTACTTACTCACTCTGTCTGTATGTCTATCTGTCTCTCTGTTTGTCTCTGTGTCTCTCTACTTGCTCTCTGTCTCTCTCTCTGTCTCTCTGTCTGTCTCTCTGTCTGTCTCTTTGTCTGTCTCTCTGTCTCGCTGTCTCTCGGTCTGTCTTTCTGTCTGTCTCTCTGTCTGCCACTCTGTCTCTCTGTCTGTCTCTCTGTCTCTATGTCTGTCTCTCTGTCTCTATATCTATCTCTTTGTCTGTCTCTCTGTCTGTCTCTCTACCTGTCACTCTGTCTCTCTGTCTGTCTCTCCGCCTGTCACTCTGTCTCTCTGCCTGTCACTCTGTCTCTCTGTCTGTTACTCTGTCTTTCTGTCTATCTCTCTATCTGTCTGTCTATCTGTCTCTCTATGTCTGTCTCTCTGTCTCTCAATGTATCTCTCTGTCTGTCTCTCTGTCTCTCCGCCTGTCACTCTGTCTCTCTGCCTGTCACTCTTGTCTCTCTGTCTGTTACTCTGTCTTTCTGTCTATCTCTCTATCTGTCTGTCTATCTCTGTCTGTCTCTCTGTCTCTCTATGTATCTCTCTGTCTGTCTCTCTGTCTGTCGCTCTGTCTCTCTGCCTGTCTCTGTCTGTCTCTATGTATGTATCTGTGTGTGTGTGTGTGTGTGTGTGTTTATGAATGTGCGTGTGTACGTGTGGCTGCCAGTCTCATAACATGGTAATATGCATTGTTTATGTTCACAAAATCCATTTGACAATGTTTTTCCTAAGCGAATTTAACATGCACAATAGATAAACGAAAGATGAGTGATTGAAAGGGTCGAATGTAATACGGGCCTGCGTGACCAATTTGTGACCCATTTAAAATAAAATTCGTTCGTTCGTTCTCTCTGCCCGTCACTCTGTCACTCTGTCTGTTTCTCTGCCTGTCCCTCTTTATATATGTCTGTCTATCTGTCGGTCTGTCTGCCTGTCACTGTCTTTCTAGCTGTCAGCAATGCCATCCTTATACTCACCCCCACACTTAACTTTCACTAAACATCCCATACCCCCACACTAATCCCTTATCCTCACATTTATCCTCGGCATCTGAAGCGCGTTCTTTCACATAGCTGGCATTTACATTAACTCTCGGCCGGAAGTGGACACAGCGAAAATATGCCCATTCTTGGAGAGACGTAGAGTTAACAGTTTCATATTTGCCCAGGACATCAGCGAAAGTGTTTGTCTTGGCGGCCGGAGATATAAAAGCGGCGTGGAGTGCTGATAATGTAGGCCTAAGTGAATAATGGAGCAAGTTGGACTCAACCAAAGGGAAATCATGTTCCTACTCGGAGCACGTTTGAGTAACTGTAAGTTCTGAAGTCTGGACATTTTGGTAATGGTACATTAGGAGGCCAGTCGCGGAAAGTGTAGTGGATAGACACTCAACTGCCTGCTCGATGGTCATGGTTTTAAATCCGCATCGTGGTGATTGTTAGAAACTGACCTGGGTAGCCGCAGCACCATCAACTACCAGCACTGACCCTGCCTCAAAGAATATCTGCTACAAGAGCAAGAGGATGCCTGAGAAGAAAATGGATTGATGACATCAAAGACATTCTACAATCACACAGAATAACACTATCCACTGCCACCCATCGGGAACGTCAATTATTCCTACCCACGACGCTTGACGGCAAAAGTGGAAGGTGGTGGTGATAACCTGGGCTCCTATGACGATCTGGTCTAAAATGGGTAACATAAGATGTCTCGGGGGGGGGGGGGGGGGGGGGGGGGGGAGTAGCAGCAGCCATCGTTATCACGTCATCAACGTTATCACGTTATCATCGTCGGTGGTCTATATAAATATGTGCGTAGCGCCATATGCACAGGACGACTTAAGATGTTTAATACAGTCCTTTACTTTTATCAGCAAGAGCCAGAAAATGTATATAGAGTGATGATAAATTAAAAGATGTTAATAATATAACTATGATAACATTAAATCTTGTACGTGTATTACTGGGACCCTTGAAGAGACGCAAAGATTAGTAAAACTATAACCTACCATGCATGTCGCAAGGGGCTGTGGGACTTTTAAATGAAACAAATAATCCTCGGTCTTACTCTTGCTTTAGAGCTTGACCCTCTTGGGATGTAAGCACACAACGGTAGTTGATTATGTGTCATCCTCTCAAGACAGGGAACTGTTGTCTGTCTACAATTTGGATGGAGGGAGTGCTTCCTGTAGTATTTACATTATCTCGTAAAGCCCAGAGAGACGCCATATAATTTGCTCCTGAACATCGGGTGCCAGTAATCATGGATTTTATCTTTTAGAAATACGTTGCTTCGTTTCCCTACAGGTGATACTTTTTCCATGTTTCCTTTATAACTACATAATGTCTCATGATCATCATCATCATGTATTCTGTCACATAGCGTGGACAGTCACGTAATTACGCAGATTTCCGTCTTGTTTTTCTGGATCAATCCTTTTGATAATAGCGCATTGCGCGCCACCTGATAATCTTTGCTGACCAAGCTTGACAGGAGAATTGGACCCCATTCACCGATTGTTTTGCCCCTTAACTCTACCTTATACTGCTCTAAGCAACCGCCCCGTGCCATTAAAAATAATGTTGTCTCAGTCTGCCTCTGCTTCTACTACCGCGAATCTTTGCAGTCGCCATGACTCCCAATGCCTCTCATCTATATAATCTGTCCAGTCACCATGATATTTCCCAATGCCTCTCTCTTCTCAATAATCTTTCCAGTCGCCAATTTTTCCATTGCCTCTCATTCCAATGATCTTCCCAGTGGCTATGATATTTCCCAATTCCTTCCTCTTCTCAGTGATCTTCCCAGTGGCTATGATATTTCACAATGCCGCTCACTCCATTGTGCTTCCAAAGAACATTGCTTCTGTTATAGTTGTACATTATTTTGAGGCCTTCGCTAGCTTTGAACTCAAGCGTAGTCCATCCGTGTTTAGTCATCCGTATGCTACTACTTTTAATACACTAGACTGATTTTTACGTGATAATTAGCTTTCCCTATTACCAGCGTCCCTCTACATTAGTGCGAACTCACTCCGACATACATATAATTTACTCCCCCAAGTCAAGGACGAGAAGTCAAATATAATATGATATTTTCATTAGCCTCTTCCAACCACTCTTTGTTAGTTATTCTGGCAGTTCAAAGTATCCAGCACTTGTGTTCCAGAAACCAACCACTCGTTACGTCTAAGCTCTTCCTGATTTCTTCGCAAACATAAAAATACTTGCTGCCATACAGCAGAACATGTTCTATAAAACAGTTTTGAATACTCTCTCTGACATTAACTACATATTAACGAGATGTAGAGAAATATGCCAGGCAATAAATCGTGCAATCTATTGTTTATGTCTTCGTTATTCGATTTCACTACGGGAGAACGTTGTTTTGAATTACATTCCTTCTGACAATTAAATAAATATAATGATGGAATAAACATCATGGGCATAAATATAGTGTAGAGATAAATATCGTGGACAATAAATATAGTGTTGAGATAAACATTATGGGCATAAATATAGTGTAGAGATAAACATCGTGAACAATAAATATAGTGTTGAGATAAACATCATGGGCATAAATATAGTGTAGAGATAAATATCGTGGACAATAAATATAGTGTCGAAATAAACATTATGGGCATAAATATAATGTAGAGATAAACATCGTGGAGAATAAATATAGTGTTGAGATAAACATCATGGGCATAAATATAGTGTAGAGATAAATATCGTGGACAATAAATATAGTGTCGAAATAAACATTATGGGCATAAATATAATGTAGAGATAAACATCGTGGAGAATAAATATAGTGTTGAGATAAACATCATGGGCATAAATATAGTGTAGAGATAAGCATCGTGAACATAAATACAGTGTTGAAATAAACATCGTGGTTGAAATAAACATCGTGAAGATAAATATAGTATTTAAATAAACACCGTGGACATAAAGTGTTGAAATAAACATCGTGGTTGAAATAAACATCGTGGGCATAAATATAGTGTTGAAATAAACATCGTGGACATAATATAGTGTTGAAAAAAAACATTACATAATATAGTGTTGAAATAAACATCATGTACATACATATAGTGTTGAAATAAACATCATGTACATACATATAGTGTTGAAATAAACATCGTATACATAATATAGTGTTGAAATAAACATCATGTACATACATATAGTGTTGAAATAAACATTATGTACATAATATAGTGTTGAAAAAAACATCATGTACATAAATATAGTGTTGAAATAAACATCATGTACATACATATAGTGTTGAAATAAACATCGTATACATAATATAGTGTTGAAATAAACATCATGTACATAAATATAATGTTGAAATAAACATAGTGTACATAAATATAGTGTTAAAATAAACATCATATACATAATATAGTGTTGAAATAAACATATGTACATAATATAGTGTTGAAATAAACATCGTGGGCATAAATATAGTGCTGAAATAAACATATGTACATAATATAGTGTTGAAATAATCATCATGTACATAAACATAGTGTTGAAATAAACATCATGTACATAATATAGTGTTGAAATAATCATCATGTACATAAACATAGTGTTGAAATAAACATCATGTACATAAACATAGTGTTGAAATAAACATCATATACATAAACACAGTGTTGAAATAAACATCGTGGATATAAACATAGTGTTGAATTAAAAACCATGTACATGCATATAGTGTTGAATTAAACATCATGAACATACATATAGTGTTGAAATAAACACCGTGGACATAAATATAGTGTTGAAATAAACATCGTAGACAAAAATATAGTGTTGAAATAAACATCATGTACATAAATATAGTGGTGAAATAAACATCATATACATAAACACAGTGTTGAAATAAACATCATGCACATAAATATAGTGTTGAAATAAACATCGTAGACATAAATATAGTGTTGAAATAAACATCGTAGACAAAAATATAGTGTTGAAATAAACATCATGTACATAAACATAGTGTTGAAATAAACACCGTGGACATAAATATAGTATTGAAATAAACATCGCGGGCATAAATATAGTGTTGAAATAAACATATGTACATAATATAGTGTTGAAATAAACATTATGTACATAATATAGTGTTGAAATAAACATTATGTACATAATATAGTGTTGAAATAAACATCATGTACATAATATAGTGTTGAAATAAACATCATGTACATAATATAGTGTTGAAATAATCATCATGTACATAAACATAGTGTTGAAATAAACATCATGTACATAATATAGTGTTGAAATAAACATCATATACATAAACACAGTGTTGACATAAACATCGTGGATATAAAACATAGTGTTGAAATAAACATCATGTACATAAATATAGTGTTGAAATAAACATCGTAGACATAAATATAGTGTTGAAATAAACATCGTAGACAAAAATATAGTGTTGAAATAAACATCGTAGATATAAATATAGTGTTGAAATAAACATCATGTACATAAACATAGTGTTGAAATAAACACCGTGGACATAAATATAGTATTGAAATAAACATCGCGGGCATAAATATAGTGTTGAAATAAACATATGTACATAATATAGTGTTGAAATAAACATTATGTACATAATATAGTGTTGAAATAAACATTATGTACATTATATAGTGTTGAAATAAACATCATGTACATAATATAGTGTTGAAATAAACATCATGTACATAATATAGTGTTGAAATAATCATCATGTACATAAACATAGTGTTGAAATAAACATCATGTACATAATATAGTGTTGAAATAAACATCATATACATAAACACAGTGTTGACATAAACATCGTGGATATAAACATAGTGTTGAATTAAAAACCATGTACATGCATATAGTGTTGAATTAAACATCATGAACATACATATAGTGTTGAAATAAACACCGTGAACATAAATATAGTATTGAAATAAACATCGCGGGCATAAATATAGTGTTGAAATAAACATCGCGGACATAACTGTCTTATAATTTCGATGATATAAAGTAACGCAAAGAAACACAAGAATTAAGCATAATATATGGGAGAAATCAGCTGCTCTTTGAGAGTTCAGCAACATCCTTGTTCTGTTTCAGAGGTATGATCAATCACATGTCCTAATCAACGAACCAAACTTGATATTCTGCAAACACTGTCAACATTTCAATACTCAAAAGGATCCCCACCCTCCACTCTCAGTCATTTCGCTCATTTCTCCCTGTATGAACATCCATCGTACATGAATTCTCAAATAGCATAAAGAGTTACCGCCTTTCCGGTGATGCTACAATTCAGCCATAATGGATCCGCACGGAACATTAAATTTCACTTACTGGGTCACAAATGGCGTTACTAGCCACCTCCATTTATCTCGAAGACATCAAAACGTCAGCCCTCTTTAGCTTTGGTGAAATAACTATTACCGACAATAATATTTGCTCCCAATTTTTATAATTGTCCCCTTTTCTATATTTACTCCCCCTTGTGTAGAATTATTTCATGTATAAGAATTTCTTCCCCTTGTGTAGAATTACTTCCCTTTTTGGTAGAAAATTGCCGATAGCATTAAGTAACAGCCCCTTGAATAGAATTACTTCCCCTTTCCCTGGGTGGTATAATTATCTACACTAGCTTTTCAAGCAGACGGCCATATCTACTATTTTCGGTAGTTAAGCGGGCCACGATGTTATAAAAATATAAAATTCGTGCAATATCATTCTAAACTTTCGTCAACGAGCCAACAGAAGAGCGACTTCGTACGACGCAACAACAGTACCCTTGCTCTGTTCGTTAGCGTTGGTGAAAAATGACTGCTGCCTGGTCAGAGAACTTTCTTTATTAGCTATGAAATCTTTTCTTACTTCCGAATTGATCGGATATTGAGCATTTATGTCTGAATGTGTGGCCGTGAAGTGTCGTTCCAGATTAATTGTTTTATTTTTATTTATATTTTTTTTTAAGAGAAGCAAACTGGTTTAACCACTATGGCTAGGCATAAACATAAATTTCTCCGTCCAATCTTCGTTCAATTCACGACAAGCAAGATCTTCACATTTTCGCTTTTTACCATTGTTTGATTTTAGATTTTCCACACTCATATTTATAGATGTTACTGGTAAATTTGTATTTGAAAAATTTCAACACATTACTACTGACTCCTCTAAACAGTTGTAACAGACAACATGGCGCCTTGCGCACTCTGATTGGCCGACAAGGCTGGGATTTGGGAACTTCATAACGTTTCGTTGCGAAACGCTGACGGGGCGCTCTGAGTGCATTTTTGAAATTATTAAAATGTATTACGTTAAATAACGAGGCCTCGCTTGCCACTTTCTGAAACCTGGCGGGCCACAAGTGGATCGCGGGCCGTGGTTTGGGAACCTCTGATCTACACAGAGGGTTGTTCTGCGTCACACAAGGAGCGCACGGTCTTTCACGGCTCAGGTTGGAGGGAGAACTAGCTTTTGTTATGACTGCTAGCAGTTTAACTATGGCGCCGGCGCGAAGGCGACAGAGGTAAATGGCCAGGGAAGAAGCTGGCTTACCACGGCCACAGGTGCTAGGAGATTGTGAGGGCACGAAGCACTGGATGCACGAGGCTCTCCTCCTAGAGTGCGGGGTTCCTTGGAAGTAGGCATAGTTCGCAGTTATTACACGAGCACCAAGACAACGCAAGGCACGAAGACAACGCAATATCTCGATACATGATTCGAATGCACGGCGGAAGAAAGACACCCGGAGTCTTGACTCGGGCGGGCCCACCCCCGGAGAGTAAAGAGACGAAATATTCCGGGTAAGGAGGGGGGCACTTCTGACGATCAGAAAACTCATGTAGTGCTTGCTCCACGGCGGAGTTTTTATTACTTAAGGTCATAGTAGTAACAAAGCTAGGGACATTTGATCAGCAGCATCATCATCAAGTAATGTATAGGTAATTGCACCAAGCCATGAATGTAATATAATAATATGTTTATATTGGTGTGTTTGTTGTATTTAAAAATGTAAAGAAAAACACACAGTGCTCCTTGTAAATACTCACTGCTTTATATGGAACAAAAGTTGGGTTTTTTTTAAAGTGTTATCCAGTTGTTTCGAATTACTTTCCCACGTGGAGGAATGTTTCCTCTTATGTCGAATTGCTCCCCCTGTGTCGAATTGCTTCTCCACGTGTAGAATTGCTTCCCCTTGTGTAGAATTGCTTCCTCGTGTGTCGAATTACTTCCTGTCGTGTAGAATTGCTTCCCATTGTGTCGAATTTCTTCTCGTCGTCTATAATAGCTTCCATTCGTTTAGAATTGCTTCCTCGTGTGTCGAGTTGCTTCCCCAGTGTCGAATTACTTCCCCTCGTGTCGAATTGCTTCCACTTGTGTCGATTTGCTTAACCTTATGTCGAATTACTTCCTCTCGTGTATTATTGTATCCCTTTGTGTCGAATTACTTTCTCTCATGTAGAATTGCTTCCCCTCGTGTATATTTGCTTCCTGTTGTGTCAAATTGCTTCCACAGTTATATACGCAGTGTGCAGACTTCCGGTCCCCAAAATAGTGGATAGGCATGTGAACCGTTAAGCCTATGGAGTGTGTATGCGTCTGGCTGCGGTTTGCAGTCGCATTTTTCTCATGTTGGACTGGTAGTGCATGGTTCCGTCGCCCTGCTACAGAGTTGAGTGCGAGACGCAACACTGTGAACTGATAATTTCGTTTGGAATGTTTTTACATCTGTCCGCGATTGTTGTAGCGTCAACTGCATGTTCGGAACAATGGCGGTCAGCCTGCTGCTTGGAATTGACTGGATTGCCTTTTCCGTTCTCGAGTGCATTTTTCTCGGAGACTCCTGGGGTCGTCGCTGGAGCTACGGTGTTCGTGCTTTGTGCGATGTTTTCAACAGGTCGCCCTACCGAAAGGGACCGAGCCATATAGGATAAATCCCCGGGCAATGAAATCGACCCTCTCGACTTTTACTGCAGTAATGTGTGGCTGCTGGTATTTTAATGTCTTCCGCTTCCATCGATGATCAACTGTATTTTCCTTAGAGGACTTTTGTGTTGGCATTCTGACGGCAGCGTTATGCACATTGTATCTGTGCGGGCTGTTGGCTTGTCGAGACTCCTGTCTATTCCACTTTTCACATAGGGAAGTGAGGAGCATTTCGTGTGATATTCACTGGCACAGGAACGGAGCATAATGGAGTAAACTCGTTGCCGTGAAGTTGGAACCGCGACTAAAATAACTAACTATACGC
Organism: Cepaea nemoralis; assembly: GCA_014155875.1. Taxonomy (NCBI): domain Eukaryota; kingdom Metazoa; phylum Mollusca; class Gastropoda; order Stylommatophora; family Helicidae; genus Cepaea; species Cepaea nemoralis. The sequence continues at coordinate 21,764 of JACEFZ010028114.1, forward strand.
ATTGTGCATACAGCAGAATCACAGCTCCCCCATCCCCCACGCCCCACCATTTTTTCCTTCTTCTTCCCTCCAATATGTAAAGAATTGTTAAATTCCTACTTTGTGGAAATTTTGCTCTCCCTCTTACTATAGATGTATCCTCTCTGTGTGAATTGCAGCCCCATGCACATATTTTTCTTAAATTTGGGGCCAAACTCATATTTCAACCTCAAGATTACCACAACACTGTAATATATTCACTTAGACGCCTGAAGGCATGTGATAAAAGCACAAGAAGTTTCTAGTGAAGTCATTTTACTGGAACGCCTGGAAAACCCCACTAGCCAAGCCAGCCGATCGCAGGATATTACAGTGTGTACCAACAAGTCTCAGTGTGCAATCCTGTCTCTCGTTTGAGCAGGCAATCGCATTTGACGAGCTGTCTCTATTGCTTTTCAGACTATTTTGGGAGGTTTTATGGTTTAGTCTCTGCGTGCTTTGTTTTTGTTTTACAAACTGTCCTTCACAGAATAAAGAGTACGTGAATTGGTGATAAATCATCATCGTGTGCCAAGCCTAATGGCATTGGCGTTTATGAATCTCCGCAGATCTCAGTATTTGGTTTATTAAAAGAGAGGGTCGGGGAATCTTAAAGGACAGAGGAAAGACTTTAATGTGCAGGGTTTTACTCCGCATGGCTTGGTCTCTTTCCATTGGGCGTGAAATGGCTGCAGGAGGATTTGAACATTCATGTCGCTTAAAAACAGGTAGCTTAAAAGTCGACAGGGTCGACTTCATTGCACATGGTTTTATCCCATATTACTCGGTCTCTTTCCGCAGCGCGGAAAGCGTCGCACAAAGCACGAACTCCGTAGCTCTAACGACGACCCACAGGGGTTTCCGAACAATTTCACTCATGAACCGAAGGACGCGGCCCGGAATCGAACCCACAACCTTCGGAGCCCGAGTCAAACGGCTTGACCACTTCGCCAAGGAGTCTCCCGAACATTCATGTATGATGGATGTTCATACAGGGAACGAACGAACGAAAATCTGTATTTTCAAGGAAAAATAGAGGTTGGGGAAGTTTATGGATATTGAAATGTTGAAAGTATTTGTAGAATATTAGGTTTTATTTGTGGATGAGGACACGTGAGTGATCCTGTCTCTTGTCAAATGGAACATGGATGTGGTTGAGCACGTAAATAAGGTAGGATTTTTGCATACTTGGTGCTTGATTTATGTATACATTTGCGTTGTTTCGTAAAGTTTCATATGCCAAGGGCGAAGAGGGATTGGCTGAGTAGTCTCGAGGTATGGTGTCCGCCTCGAGTGCTGGAGGTCCCGGACTTATTCTAACAAAATTTCCCCTGGTCTCTGAGTAGTGAGATCGGACGCCCCTGTGTATTGTTGCGCACGTAAAAATTCCCTTGGCAGTTGGAAATCGAAAAAGAGTAGCCTTTTTGAGTAAAAAATCTACCCAAAGTATTTCAGGATACTCGCCGGTGCTACGAAGTTCGTGCACTGAGCTGCGTTCTCCGGACTCAGGCTTGAGTTAGGAGTAGAACGGAGCCTTATGGGTTACACCCGTGTGCGATGATGCTGATCCATCGGCTAAACTAAACTAAAACTAAACTAAACATACCCGTGCCAGCGATGTTTATATGAAACCTAATAAATAAAGTTTTGCATATCCTTTACAGGACATCGCTGTCAACATCAGCATCTTTCAGCTGATTGTTGATTTCTTGGCAAGATTGCGCTCAATAGTTTGCCATTGCTTTCTGAGCGGCCGGCTCACATACCCCGTAAGTTACCGACGCGATTCGAACCACTGCTGATTCTCACCGTCGTCACATTGCTTACGAGAGTATACGAGATTACGGAGAAAAGTTGCTAACCTCTAGGCCAGGAAGCCGGCATATGAAGCCTACACTGATGCAATTGTCATGAAAAGAGCACTTACATTATATATAGAACCTGTTCTGCTTATTGAAGTGAATCTTGGTATGTAAGTGAATACGTATATGTAAGTGAATCTTGGTATGTAAGTGACTATGTATATGTAAGTGAATCTTATTATGTGAGTGAATATGTATATGTAAGTGAATCATGGTGTGTGAGTGAATCTTGATGTATGAGGGAATCTTGGTATGTTAATGAATATGTATATGTTTGTTTGTTTGTTTGTTTGTTTGTTTGTTTGTTTGTTTGTTTGTTTTTTGCGCTCGCTCGCTTTGAACTCAAGCGTTGTCGATACACACTATTTATAGTAGTGATGGACTGAATATTGCGTGTGGATTAGCTTTCCTTATTAACAGTGTCCCTCGCCATCAGGCGAACCCACTCCGACTTCAGAGGTACTTGTAATTTACGTCCCCATGACAAGGACGAGAGGTCAACATTTTAGTCCAACTGTCCGGTGTAGGGGTTGAACCGCTTACCTCGGCATCAGCACAAAGGATGTTTAAGAACACGCGATCTTACCCATTCGACCATGCAGACCTGCATATGTATATGCAAGAATATCTTATTATGTGAGTGAATCTTCGTGTGTGAGTGGATCTTGGTTTCTGAATGGAACTTGGTATGCAAGTGAATCTTGGTTTTTAAGTGCATCTTCGTATGTCAGTGACAATTGGCATGCGAATGAATCTTGGTATACGAGTGAATCTTGGTATGTAAGTGAATCTTTGCATGTGAGTGACTATTGTTATGTGGGTGAATCTTGTATGGTATGTAAATGAACAAATAGGAAGAGCGTGGAAGATCAAGCGAATAATGTCTGGAGATACAAATGGCTACAATAGAAACATCTAGCACCCTTTATCCAATAACCCATCAGCATTGATGAAAACTGGATCCTGGACCTCTCGTGGGCATTGGCAACCCTATCCCTGCTTTTTTTCTTCTCTCTCTCTCTCTCTCTCTCTCTCTCTCTCTCTCTCTCTCTCTCTCTCTCTCTCTCTCTCTCTCTCTCTCTCTCTCTCTCTCTCTCTCTCACTCGATGTCTGAGTGCTCATGAATACTGACAACTTCATTAATTTGTTATCCTGATTGTTTTAGGCGTGTTCTCAAGGAGAGAGATTTCAATTTGTTGCGCAAGTGAACACACTTTTAGAATCAAATTGCACGCCACAAGCACAAATGTGGGACGATGAATTGTGCGGCCGCCGACATAGACAGAATGTCGGCAGATTGGGTAATCTACCAGCGCTCGATCAACTTCTCAGTGTGTGATATCGTTGCATGAGGTTTGTGGAGTGCAGTCTTTCGCGGTGAGATCTCGGGGACAGTGTGCAGTCAGTCCGTCCATCCGTCCGTTAGTCTGTCTGTCTATCCGAATGTTGGGCGGCGCTCATCAAACCCGACACGCCACATTGTGCCAACGGCATCGGGCGGAAGAGCGCCGTTGGAAGTGTACAAGGCTTATTCTGGTAGGTGGAAATGCAACCTAAGACGATATGTCATGGCAGGGTAGACCAGGCCCTAAGCATTGATCGGCAACTAGTCTATGTTCGAAGCTACGACAGGCGGACAGTTCAGGCATTGCTTTGTTGATCCGGCAGCTTCTACAGCTTGTCTTGTTCCAGATGTATTGGTGTTATCTTTCCTCTAGAGTAAACTAGGCAGGCCGAGAGAGTGATGATACTGCATGAACAATACATGGTCTCTGAATTCAGTCTAGGCCTTGTGCTATAGAGAGGTATAACTGCACCCTCGGTCTTACTGCCTTGAGCTGCAGTTATTATACATTTGTAAGCACAATGAAACAAACTATCATCTTTCAAGACGGCAAGATATAACTTGAATGCAACAGAGATGTGGTTTCTGAGACGAATGTTGCGAATTCCTTGAACTGCCAAAGTAACTAACAACGACTGCCTGAAAGAGGTTAATAAAACTAGAACATTATATACAACAATAAGAAAGAGACAAACAGCTTTCTGTGGTCATGTGATGAGAAGAGAGGCATTGGAGAACATCGTGACGAGTGGAAAGATCGAGGGGAAGAGAGGCAGACCAAGAGAAATGATGCTGGATGGAATGAGACGGCGGCATTAGGAGTATCATCAGCAGAGTTAATCCTGAAAACCAATGACTGAGATCTGTGGAGAGTCATGAACGCCTTCGCCAGTCGGCATGGCATTTAATGATGATGATGATGGTCTGAGATATATAGGAAGACGGTCCTGAATAATGGGGGATGGGGTTCATTTCATAGTACACCGCCAGAATTCCTTAGAATGCTGGGACAGTATTCTGGCGTGCCAATTGTAGGAAAGACTGCCAATGAAACCGACCTCTCACCACAAAGCTTTTGAGGTGAATATGCGTCCATGCCTATTGTGGAGTCCTGTGGATTCGAAAGAGGCGCCATTGTCTGAATTGTGATCAAGAAGATCCAAGAATTGACATGTGGTAAGACTGCAGTGAAATAGCCAGTATTCACGTGTCATAGGCAATCCTGAGTTTTCTGCTTACCTAAAAAGTGTTTGCTAACATATGAAGTACATACTTTATTTGGTCACCTACATTTTTAGCTGTTCAGTTATCTGTGGATTTGTGCTACACTTTACAATTCTGTTTGCTGGCACTTTTGAGTGTTGTGAGTTTTCCATACCATCAAGGTCTATGATTATTGATATCAAAGTCGGTAGGGATCTGTTGTTCTAAGAATTCAACCAATAAACTTACATTTCTATTGTTCTTAATTTATTGTTTAACCTGTGAGTTAATTTATATCTTTTCTATGGCTTTCACTGTTACTGGGACGGACTGATGGGGCAATCCAATGTCAGGGGCAATAGATAAACAATAGATTATCCCACTGTTCACCAAGAATCCTGAAATGCTCTGCCTAACTTTACCCTATTCTTGTTAATGGAGGACGGTGTGAAGGTTTTCTCTTTTTCGTTTCCTTATTCCCTTTCTTCTTTGGAGCTACGTGGTCAGTATTGCGCTGTTTTTCACATCTGATCGCCGTGAAGCAAGCAAAAGTTACAAGTTGTTCTTTCTTTCTTTTGTTTTTCTTCTTTCTACTGTGTGCGCACACGCGCGTACGCACACACACACACACACACACACACACACACACACACACACACACACACACACACACACATATATATATATATATATATATATATATATATATATATATATATATATATATATATATATATATATATATATATATATATATAATAACTACTAAGAAAGCACTTTACAACACAATCTTCCTACCAACTCTATGCTACCAATGCCAAACTTGACAGTGACAGAAAAAGAGAAAAGAAAAATCACAACAACAGAAATGAGATTCCTAAGAAGAATATCAACGTATCAAGAAGAGATAAGATCAGAAATGAAGAAATCGGGACTAAAGTGGGATTATAGCAGCACTAGATTTTATTAGAAAGCAGCAAGTCAAATGGTTTGGCCATGCAAGTAGGTTGCCATTCAACAGCATACCACAAATAGCAATGATGTACAGACCAGATGGAAACTGAGGAAGAGGCCGACCCTTGCGTTTGACAGATGTACGCGTCCAGTGGTCCGGTCGCGTATACGACCCTTACCTGCGGGATTTGGCTTAACGTCTGTAAATCAAATTCCAAGGGTTTAGGGTCTGGCCATCGCTCGTCTCCTGCTCGGGGAGGCGAGGTCTCGGAAGTTTGATGCTGAGCCGCCAGCGTCTGAAGCCTACCTTGTCCCAGACGTATTGGTTATCCATTCCCCTGGATCAACAAGGCAAGGCCGAGAGAGGGAACATGTCGTTTGGGCACCACATGTTCTCTGAAGCTCTGCCCAGGCATTGTGATGGAATTTTGGCCAAATTCCAACTCACATACTTTGGTCTGTCAAGACTGTAAGGTGCCACTCACTTATATATATATATATATATATATATATAATATATATATATATATATGGTTTTCACATACCGCCTAAGTTTACCGGAGGACATTGACTGGAAGAATTTTGAAACAAAAAGTTCAAGGGCCAGGATTGTTTTTAAAATAGTCATAGGTTGAGCGGGAGAGCATGACCGAATAGCGGCAAGGCCATCTTCCATTGTTAACTAATGGTTTCTCAGGGAGAGGAGTGCCGGATGTAATCTACACTTTGGGTTCAAGCTAGTCAGGTGGACAACGGTGGGCTTTGGAGGCAGCATAATTTATGAGTACAGGCAGCATCGGGAGTGACCTGGGCTGTCGGAATGAAACGCCATACTCTGAATTTATTACAGCGGGAAAAGTACATGAACTCAGGATCATGGACCCGGCCATGAACTTCAGAAACAATGTAGATCTGGGTTAATGATAGGATGCAGAGTATGAAAATTAAGCAGGGTACGCGAGGTACTGATTGGATGACCTTAGCGAGATGAGAGAGGGCATGGTCACGTGGTTCCGGAAAGGCGCCAACTAAAGAAGTGATATATACTTTGGGATCCAGTCAGTTTGGACAGTGTGAAACGAGCAAGGGTACGGTTTAGCAACAGGGCCGAGTGGGCCGAGGGCTGGGCACCGCCCAGCCCAGGAGGTATGAGGAATGGAACTTCAGCGATGGTGATGTCCATATCCCAGGCTGTTTAGTGTCCAGGAAGATGACGAGGTGGTATTGAAGACGGAAAAGATGCACATATCAGAGTCCGTCTGGACCGCCAAAGACAAGCAGATGGTCAAGGATCTGTGAACCATTTATTCCAGGTAGATAAACCTGATGGAGTGGAACGCAAATTCCGAGGATCACAAAATGGCGTGCAAGCCATTTGAGAAGGACTGTTGGCTAAGGAAACCGCTCATTAGTTGCAGATGATGGCTAACGTCAGATAGGACAACCACTAGCCAGAGACACTGCGATCGGAATCACACAGGAGACTAAGGTCAATCGGAATCACACAGGAGACTAATGTCAAACATGGCTGGAAAACGTCTGGTGGGATCCGCGACAAATGAGAGGTTGAAGAGAGCAATTATATTTCAACTATGGAACCCAGATGATCGACTGGACGGCAGAAGCTGAATGTAAGTTGACGTAAGACTTAGACCTAATTAGGACGATTGTATATAATAATCAGGTATCTTAGTTTAGAGAGCTATAGCAAACTACCGTAGGTGAACTTACCGCGTAATAATGAACGACCGACAAATGTCAGGACTGAGTGCAACGTCCTGCAAAGGACCCACATCTAACTAGCTAGCTAACTATAATAGCAGTCTAAGCAAGGAAGCATTGACAAACTACTGAACATTAACCCGCTAAGGAGTCGCGACCCGGCAAAGGATCAGGACTGAATGCGACGTCCTGCATATGACCTATATTTAAATGGCTGACATAGAGTGATGGGAGTCAAATTAATCGGTTAGATAAGCAGAGTGTAGATAAACTATATATGTGCATGTAAACCAAGCAATTAGACTACAAGATTAATGATAACTAGGCGGGTCAACACGGCATGTAAATACGAAAAGATGGCAGTACTGCAAGAATATAAACACGGCGACCAAACACAGCAGACGGCAGAAGAGGATAGGAAGGCACTCGCGCCCACTAGGTCAACCAGACAATACAAAACAGGTGGGCGGGCCAGGACAGGTAATTACAACCTCGGCCAGAAACCACAGCACGGGATGGAATGTTTGCCTTTTGTTCGCTGGACAGAGGCGAAGCGGAGTCGTGTTTCTGTTGTTGTGTAGTTAAGTTGGCCTTGCGGGGTACCGGCAGCGAGTTCAAATCTTCGGGTAAACGGTTAAATAATTTTAGGTTTATCTTGGCTGTAGACGACGCGCTGGGAGATAGGAAATAATAATGTTAGTTAAATATATATAGACGATAAATTACTGTGTTTAAAATACTGTTGTTAATTTATGTTATGGCTAAGATATATTAATACTAGCATAGATAGAGAAGCAATAGATGTTAAGGACTTTGTAGGTAGTGAAAGACTAAGGTTTATTCTTACATAACACTCACGGGTATTGTTTTATAATGTTTCAGGCATTGCCTGGGTAAACTGGAGATACCCAAGCATACCGGGCATATCTGAATAAACAGATATTCATCTGAACAAAATGGCCCCTGGGTATTTGGGCTAAATACATGGACCACTAATAAGCCTACGGAAAGATAGTTACGAAACAAAGGCCGGTGTAATTCCTAGCTTTAGTTCCTTGGACACTATGCGGGGTACCGGCACCGAGTTCAAATCTTCGGGTAAACGGTTAAATAATTTTAAGTTTATCTTGGCTGTAGACGACGCGCTGGAGATAGGAAATATCTACCTCATACTGTCTCATACCCACCTACCAAAAGTTGATAGGTCCCACCATCAATATAGCGTCATTCCTCCCCTGAGAACGAAGCCCTGCCTCCGCCTATGGCATCCCTCATGAAAAATATTGGATGCCTAAGGGAAGCAACTCTTTTTGGAACTTCCACCACAAGTAAAAATAAAATAATAAAAAATATTGGTTGCATCCCCTGCTCTCCCAGTATACAGAAAAAATCTATGGCAGTTAAAACTTGTTCGTCTTCTGATGTGAATCATAACAACACAGTAACCAAGTAATATTATCAATAAAACAGCCCAATCCCTTGCACGCTGGGGATTCCTCTAGACAACTAAATCATCAATCAATGGGTGCAATACATAGGGGCACCAAAATTAATAAAACAATGTCAATATAAGCATTCATCTTAACATGCCACTCCCCTGTAACAACAGAAGAAAAAAAAAACAATCGGATTCACATAGGTGCTACCCACTAGGACATCTGCAATTCAAAGTGCCCAGTCATCCTTGAATCTGAAAAAAAAAAAACATTGTAACAATTCCTGTGACACCGCAGGCAAATGCCTGGTCACCACACATAATAAAACAACCAATTCTTCCCTATTCGCAAGGACACATCAGCCTGAAGCTGCAATCTCCACGATCACCACCGATGTACACTAAAACAAATCAGCCCCTGCTGTAAGTCCGCAATATTTAGTGGCCATAGAAACAAACCAAACATATATCATGAAACAGCTTTGGACATTAAAAAAATGTGCGCCCAGTCGTTGGACATCGTGCTCTATCATCTTGGCTCTAAAAAAAATGTGTGCTCGTTCCTTGGACACCATGCGGGGTACCGGCAACGAGCATTGCCTGGGTAAACTGGAGATACCCAAGCATACCGGGCATATCTGAATAAACAGATATTCATCTGAACAAAATGGCCCCTGGGTATTTGGGCTAAATACATGGACCACTAATAAGCCTACGGAAAGATAGTTACGAAACAAAGGCCGGTGTAATTCCTAGCTTTAGTCCTTTGCTTCATGCGGTTAATAGGCGGTCATAGGGTGGCATTCCCCTAACATCCAGTTGCATAGTCTATTATAGTACTATCTATCTCTCCCTTGTGAGGTAATGCAGTATTGTATTATTAGAGTTGATTATGCATTATGTGTCTGCAATGCATGTAATGGTTACTCAATGCGATTATGTTGTAGATTGTCACTCTGTTACTGTTCAGAAGGAAATAAATATATGTTTGAGTTGCCTTTTATTTCGACTTGTCAATCTGAGATTGTGTAGATTAGAGTAGTTTAGAGACATTGTGAGGTGGGCTGTACATCTCTCCTATAACCTGATAACATACACCACGAGACATTGATGGTGCAATAGTATAATTAACTATTGTTCTCACGCGGAGACACGAACCTAAATCTTTCCTATCCCTTCCTTTCATCTCTATTACCTCCTTCCCTCTCTCTTCATCTTTCCTTATTATCAAAGGTAGTGCGTAGTAGGCAGAGTTCGACTGAGGAACGAACTTTTAGGCTTCACACTATTTATATCATTTCCCTCATCCTCTTCTTTCCCTTCTCCCTCTCTCCTCCCTTCCTCTCTCCTTCTTATACCTCTTCTTTTCTCTCTGTCACATATATATATATATATATATATATATATATATATACCTGTTTCGTCATTATTCTAGCTCTACAATTCACCCATTGATAATTTATAATATCTGTTTCAAGCCTTCACACACACACACACACACACACACTTAAACACACCAGCGGTGTGCGTATGTGTGATTGTGTGTGTGTGTGCGCGCGCGCGTTACTCATCTGTATCCTTATTGTGGGGTGGACAAGTGTCTCGTGCAATCCTCGTGCACTAGTGAGAACATAGTGAGAACATAATGAGAATGTTATAGATCTGTATTCGACACGTGGATATGACTTTCTGACTGAATGATTATGTGTTTAAGTCTAGCTCCTTTATCCTAATACCCTGGCTAGGACGCACATGTTGATGCACATCATCTCTCACACGCGCTCAAACAGATTGTACTATCCAGCTTCTACTATTTCCATGCCTCCTGTTGCTGTTGTTGTGGTATTCCGCTAAGGTTCCAATTCCATTACATCCAATTTAAATATTCCATAACTAATATCTAACTGGTCCTATCATCATCCTCATCAGTAATTCAAATTTTTTCCCTCATCAATCAACAGAAAAGTGTTATTAGCCTTTCCTTCAAGACTATTAACATTTGATTAACTGTGAGTAATTTTTTCATTTATTTAGCTACGACATTAGTTAGAAGTGAGAGGTGTCTGACTACACTATAGTCTGCAGTGTGTAGGGATATTGCTGTGCCTTTTTGATGTATTTTATTTGAGAGAAAAAGGCGGCTAGTTAATTATGACACATTTATGGCACTACTTATGTCTCTGTGTACTTATGTCTCTTTAAGTTCACTGTCGTTATTCTGTGAAGAGAAGTGCTCTAGAAATATCCCTTCTGAGATTCCCTTGATGTCTGTTGCAGAAGTATATAAATATCTCTCAAATCTCAAAGCAACAAATTCAGAAGGCCTAGATGGTATCAGTGATAGAATTCTTCGGTGTGCTGCACCAATTATTAGTGAGTCCTTAACGTTCATATATAACCAGTGCCTGTCCAAAAACTACTGTCCATCTGCCTTTAAAGTTGCTAAAGTTTATCCTCTACTTAAAAATGGCTCAACTGATAATAGCGTCTTGGGTAATTATAGACCTATTTCCTTACTATCGTCGCTATCAAAGTCATTAGAAAAACACATACATACAATAACACTACATCATTTAATTAACAACGATCTAATAATTGACAGTCAATCTGGGTTTCGACCTAAATATGCTTGCCATAGTGCCCTTACCAAAATGACCGATAACTGGCATCTTTGTATCAACAATGGCAACATTTGTGGAGCAGTATTTGTAGACTTTAAAAAAGCCTTTGATATGGTAGATCAGGATATTTTAATTAGAAAATTAAAACAAATGAAGACTAGCACCAATATGGTGAACCTAATTACGTCATTTTTATCTGCCAGACAACAAGTAGTGTACTTCAATAACTGTCTATCAAGACCCACACAACTTAATATTGGTGTGCCTCAGAGCTCAATACTAGGTCCGCTGCTTTTTGCAGTTTATATTAACGATCTTGCCTTTATATCTCAATACTTCGTGTGACCTATTTGCGGACGACTGAACTATATACACTAGTCTTTACAAAACTAACTTGATAACCTTAGTAGATGGAGCAATGAAAATCGCATGTTAATTAACATCGACAAAACCAAATCCATGCTAATAACGACCAGACAAAAACTACAGACCCTAGCCATAACTGGGACACCGCTCGAGCTCCACGTTGACACGTTACCTATAATTAATGTAAATGAACATAAAACATTAGGTCTTTTAATTTACAGACATTTAAACTGGAGCTCTCATGTTCACGTCCTTACCAAGAGAATAGCACAAAAAGTTTACTAACTTGCTAAAAATTCAGCACTTTTGGAAGAAAGCACACGAAAAATATTCTATGCAGCCTATATCCAATCACCTCTCGATTGTTGTTCCACAGTCTGGGATGGTTGCCCTAAATCTAATATGAAACGACTGTGTTCGCTTGAAAACCGAGCTATACGTCTAGTCTCTAGCATAAAGCACGTTGAAAGTAGTCTCTAGCATAAAGCACGTTGAAAGTAATAAATTATACAGCCATCTAAGACTTCTACCACTTCGAAAGCGCTTCCTTTTTAACAAAGCCAAATTAGTGAACAAAATTATAACTGACAATATCCCAGAGTATCTTCTACCGTTAATTCAATCTAATGCAATGAACAGTAAGCGCTTAAATTTATTACAGGTTTCGAAGCCTAGATTGGACTTATACAAAACTTGTTTCGCGTATTTTGGTACTCACTTTTGGAATAGCCTTCCACCAGATCTGAAAACTCCAATGAGTCCCTACACATTCAACCGAAAAGCTCTTTCAATACTTACTTCATGCCAACTATATGCCTCCATAATTCACCTACTGATATTATTTTTTCACTATCATTCTTCACTGTGTGTATGTGAGCGAGACAGTGGGTCAGAAAATGAATGAGAAAGAGTGTGATGTGGGAGAATTAGTATGAGAGTGATTTAGTGTGGTTTAGAATTTGAATGAGTGAGTGGGAGAGAGAGAGTAAGAGAGTGAGTGTAAATGGGAGAGTGAGTGAGAGATTGAGTGAGAGTGAATGTGAGTATGTGTGTGTGTAAGTGAGGGCGAGTGTGAGAGTGAGTGAGTATAAGCATGAGAGAGAGATAGTGAGTGGGAGAGAGAGAGAGGCAATGGGACAATCAGAGAGTTAGTGTGCCAATGTGCGTGAAAGAAAAATAAATAGAGAGAGAGAGAGAAAGAGAGAGAGAGAGAGAGAGAGAGAGAGAAAGAGAGAGAGAGAGAGAGAGAGAGAGAGAGAGAGAGAGAGAGAGAGAGAGAGAGAGAGAGAGAGAGAGAGAGAGAGAGAGAGAGAGAGAGAGAGAGAGAGAGAGAGAGAGAGAGAGATGAGCGCAATCATATCATTATGCCATATTTTTTCTGTATCCTCATCTTTCATATTAGCATTTTTACTGCCAATTGAATTTAACATGCACTGCTTATCTCATCATGTTTATGTCAATTCCAGGAATCTTACTGGATTGGACCACTATTTTATTTTACGTTACACAATGTATACCATATTTTCATCACCATTTTATATATTTTCCATTTCACCCAATTTTTTCCCAATTTTGAATGTTCTGTGAGTATGCTCACGATAGTCGACAGTGTGTACGTGTGAAAAGTGTGGGAGTTTATTCATATTCGTTTTAGTGATTATGTGAGGCAGCGTGTATGTGTGTGGATGGATGGGTGTATGTATGTGTGTCAATGTATGTGTGTGTGCATGTCTGTATGTGTGCATGGGTGTATATGTGTGTACATGTGTATATGTGTGCTTGTGTGTGTGTGTGTGTCTGTACGTGTGTTAAGGTGTGCGTACATGTGTGTTTATATGTGTTTATATGTATGTGCGTGTGTATAAGTGTGTATGTATGTGTGTGTGTGTGTGTGTGCTCGTGTATGTATGTGTATATGTTTGTGTGTGTGAGTGTGCATGCATGCAGTTTATGCGAGGGAGTGTGTATTCGTGTGTTATGTAATTACGTGTGCGTAAGTATGTGTATGCGGGTGGGTATTTGTAGGTGTGTGTATGTGTGTGGGTATGTGTGTGTATTTGCGTGTGTATGTTTTTGTTTGTGTGTGTGTTGGTACGTGTGTGTGAGAGAGAAGAGAGAGCGAGAGAGAGAGAAAGAGAGAGAGAGAGAAAGAGAGAGAGAGAGAGAGAGAGAAGAGAGAGAGAGAGTTGAGCGCATGCATGTCATCTAACATGCTATTCCATATTTTTTATGTATTCTCAATTTGCCGCCTCCGTGGATAAAGGCTTGCGAACGCGGTTCGTGAGCCCGGGTACCAGGCGTTCGGAGCTCAGCTGCGACCGATTTGTGCAGCAACCGTGTCGCGTTGTGTTATAACGTACTGGTATGGGAGCCGGTCGTTCAGAAAGCAATGGCAAACTACTGAACGTAACACATGCCTAGTACATCAACAGCAGCTGAAAAATGCTGGTGTTTATTGCAACGTCCCGTAAGGGATACGCAAAAACAAACAAAAAATTCTCATTTTCATATTATCATTTTGAATGCCAACTCATGTATAAAATGAACACATATAAATTACTGTAGAGTGAGTGAAAGAGTTAGTGAGTGTGAGTGAGAGAGAGTGAATGAGTGTGAGAATGTGTGTATGTCTAAAAAAGAGAGATAGAGAAAGATAGAGAGGGAGAGAGATAGTGTGTGTGTGTGTGTGTGTGTGTGTGTGTGTGTGTGTGTGTGTGTGTGTGTGTGTGTGTGTGTGTGTGTGTGTGTGTGTGTGTGTGTGTGTGTGTGTTGAGCACACGCATGTCATGTAACATGCTTTTCCATATTTTTATGTGTCTTTCATATCATCATTTCATCATCTTTCATATTACGAGGTATCATTTTGTATGCCACTTGATTTTATCATGTATACTATAATCGCATGCACACTACTGTAGAGTGAGTGAGAGAGTTAGTGAGTGTGAGTGAGTAAGGGAGTGTGAGTGTGTATGTATGTTTGTTCATAATAGTAGGTTGGGGGATGGTGGGGGATGTGTGTGTGTGGATTCGTGGAGTGTGTGGGTGGGGCTCAGGATGTGTGGGTGGTTGCGGGGTTTGTGTGTGTTGGTGCGGGGCTTGTGTGTTGGTACCTTCAGGATGTATGGGTCGGCAGGGAGATGTGTGTGGGTGGGGGATGTGTATTTGGCTATGCGGTTGTGGGTGAGTGGGTGGAGGAGGATATGCGGGTGGATGATTGTTGGTGAGTTATGGGATGGGTGGGGGATATATATGTGGGTGGGGAGATGTGGGTGTGGGGGATGTGTGGTGGGTGGGAGATGTGTGCAGGTGGGGCTGGTTGTGGGTGTGGGGATGTGTGTGTGAGTGAAGGTTGTGTGTGGGTGTGGGATGTTTGGGTGGATGTGTGTGTGGGTGTGTGGGGGTGTGTGTGGTTTGGGGATGGGTGTATGATGGTGTGGGTGATGGATGTAGGAATGTGTGTGTGGGAGGGGGATTGTCTGGGTAGGTGGTGGTGTGTGTGGCTTGATGGAGGATGTATTGTGGGTGGTGAGGGTGATTGTAGATGGGGGATGTGGGTTGGTAGGAGATGTGTGTGTGGGTGAGGGATGTGTCTTGGGATGTGTGTGGGTGTGGTGTTGTGTTGGAGGGAAGATGGGTGTGGATAAAGGATGTGTGTATGGGTGGGTGGGTGTGGTTGGGTGTGGGTGTGCGGGTGGGTGTTGATGTGTGTGAGGGTGGGGGATGTGTGTTTGGAGGGGTGGTTGGGGTGTGTGAGTGTGGGTGAGTAGATGGGAGATGTATGTGTTGATGAGTGGGTGAGGGATATGTGGGTGTTAGTGGTTGGAGAATAAGTACGTGTGTGGAGGGATGTGTGAGGGGGATGAGTGTATGGATGTGGGATGTGTGTGTGTGTATGGGTTGGGTGTGCGTGGATGGGAGTGTGTTTGTGAATGCAGGATGTGTTGGTGGGTGGGAATGTGTGTGAGGGATGTGTGTATGGGTGGGGAGATGTGTGGGTGGGTGGGGATTGTGTGTATATGGGTAGGGGTGTGTGGTTAAGGGATGTGTAGCTGGGGGATGGGTGGACGAGTAGAGGATGTGTGGGTGGGTGATTGCATATGGGTAAGGTTGTGTGGTTAAGGGATGTGTGATTAAGGGATGTTTTTATGCGGGATGAGTGGGTGGATGATGTGTGGATGGGTAGAGGATATGTGGGTGAGTGAGTGTGTGTAGGTTAGGAGATGGTGGAGGATGTTTGTATGGGTGGGCCAGGGATCTGTGACTGGGCTGGGGGAGATGGGAGATTATGTGGGTGGGTGCGGAATTTATGTGTGGGTAGGTGCGGGATATGTGAGATGGCCGGGAGATGTGTGTGTGCGTAGGGGAATGTGTGGTTGAGGGATGTGTATTTGGCTGGGTGGCTGGATGTGTGTGGGTGGAGGAAGATATGTGGGTGGGTGATTGTTGGTGGGTAATGGGACGGGTGGAGGATATGTGAGTGGGTGGGGAGATGTGTGGGTGTGGGGATGTGGTGGAATGGTTGGGGCATATATGTGTACCTGGGGTGTGTGTGTGTGTGTGTGTGTGTGTGTGTGTGTGTGTGTGTGTGTGTGTGTGTGTGTGTGTGTGTGTGTGTGTGTGTGTGTGTGTGTGTGTGTGTGTGTGTGTGTGTGTGTGTGGCAAGTTCATCTCCCGACAACCGAGTATAGAAGGTTGGTAGATGAATCTAGATAAGACTCTCTCTCTCTCTCTCTCTCTCTCTCTCTCTCTCTCTCTCTCTCTCTCTCTCTCTCTCTCTCTCTCTCTCTCTCTCTCTCTCTCTCTCTCTTTCTCTATCTAAACATTCATCTGAGACACAGTAGATAGGTAACTGACGAAATTGGCACGTTTAAAGTACCAGTAAGTTGATTAGGTCCTCTTAAGAGCACACGCTAGCTCTGGTCTGTTGACAGATACCCTGGTAGATAAGGTACACACAGAACGAACGAACGAACGGACTTTATTTTCAAAGGGTAACCAATTGGGCATGCAGGCCCGTCTTACATTCGGCCTTTCCAATCACTCATCTTGTTGAGTTCGTTCGTTCGTTCGTTCTGTGTGTACCTTATTTACCAGGGTATCTGTCAACAGACCAGAGCTAGCGTGTGCTCTTAAGAGGACCTAATCAACTTACTGGTACTTGTATACACACACACACACACACACACACACACACACGCACACGCACACGCACACACAACCAAATGTCCCTGCTTGACCACAAACTCTCCCTTCCCAGCCACATCTATTCTCTAAAACATACCGACTCTAAACTTCACAACATAGCATGCTGGTGGGAGGAGTCGAAATGGGACCAGAGAACACGAATGGCCAAAAGCCCAGGAATAATAATACAAATAATAACAATAGGGGAGAGAACACGACACAAATAATTATATCCCTTGTGGTTTGTCCGTGTAATCCCTGGTCGCCAGTATAGAAAACATCAAACATGTATGAACATTCAGGGACGCCTGATGGATTTACAAAAACCGAAAACTTGATCTGGTGGAGTGGATAGTTGGCTCGCCTGCCAGGACTGTGGTCCCGGTTCTATCTTCAGCCTTCAGCATTGACCGGATTATTTTGCAGAAACGCAAACACATTTTTTTTTTAAAAACGTTAGTTGCATATCCTTTACAGGACGTCGCAGTCAACCCCATCATTTATTTGACTGTTTGTGATTTCTTGACACGTTTTCGTTTGGTAGTTTGATATTGATTTCTGAAAGACCGACATTTAGGTCTTTGAATGAAAACCATGCGCAACATGGCCTGCTTCCAAATCGCCCGCAGCTGTGTTTCGAACTCGGTATGCAGGATGGATTACGTAATAAAGGAAGAACTAAAAACTCAGAGAGAATGGAATTAGAGAAAGAAATGAATTTCATGGGGAGGTGCTCGAAATAGTAGAGCATGGGACGACTTGGATTGAGTTGATTGAGGGGTTATTTTCCAATGGGAAAATAAAAGAAAGAAGACCAAGGGGTCAACTCAACTTCATAAAATCCGACTTCTTGACACGTGGGTAAACAGAGAGAGGTCACATGTGGCTGCATGGGATAGATGGTATTATTATTATTATTATTATTATTATTATTATTATTATTATTATTATTATTATTATTATTATTTTGCGCTCGCTTGCATTGAATTCAAGCGTAGTCATACACGTGCTACTATTTCTAATGCACTGGACTTATTTTTGCGTGTGGGTTAGCCTTCCGGATTACCAATGGCCCTCGCCATCAGGTGAACCCACACCGACTTCTGAAGTAATTGTAATTTACATCCCCAAGTCAAGGACGAAAAGTCAACAATTTAGTTCAACTGACTCGTGGAGGGGATTGTCACGAATTGGCAGCCTTTACTTCCCAGAACAATTTTCGGTTCACTTTTGATGGGCCATGTAGAGGATCAACAGACGAACAAAACTGTTTTCTCTATATTCAAGGCTATACTGTCTTGACGTAAGCTTGCAAAACCTGCAAGTAAACAAACCAACCAGCCATGACGTAAGCTTGCAGATGGCAAGTAAAATGGGATACTTGAGATGGACACAACTAGATAATTTAAATTAGTCTACACCTTGGAAAACTGCTGACCCAGACGGGCTTTGACACCCCACAGACACATTGGCACCTTCACGTCCAGGTAGACCCTGGCTGAATCAACAATGAACTGGGCCATTGGTTGAATAAAGGCAATTAACGCCAGATGGAGATAATAGTCCCAGGGCTATAAACAAGCCCCATCCACTCTGACTGGCAGACTTAGGTAGGTGTGAAATCACTGATAAGACTGTGAAACTGATCTGGGGCTGGCAAAGCAAAACCATCCAGGTGTGACACTATGGTGAGGGTTAGTGGTTAAAAGAATTTTTATAACTGGACAGACTTGGAGTTAATTGTAATTAACGTCAGGAGGAGATAAGAAGAATTTATGAATGGAATTCCTGGGAGATAAGTGTCCACTGCTAGGCTAGGTATAAAAACCCCTGCTAGACTTTTCCTCTTTAGATTAAGTCTGACTTCAGAACAGGTAGGAACTATCTCAATGTCTGTAGTCATACGCATGATTATTATGTTAGATTTCACTACAAAAGTTATTTCTTAGTTACTGATTTTCAGTCTATATCTGATCTAGGTTATCGCAAGAACTATCATTGTCATAGATTACTTGAGTGTTCTTTCTAAGTTCTGTGTTCAATATCATATTGCTTTAAAGTGTTATTCTTCTGAGAAATAGAGCCTTATGTGAGACAGATCTTGTCTGGGTATACTTTTAGGTGTCTTGGTAGATGCTTGTCATTTCTTTGTACACTATCCTAGTTGCTTTTTGGTGTGTGCATTTGTTGTACAGAATATAGTCAACTTACTATTTATTTAATTCTTACAACAGCAGTAACTAAGTGGTAACTTCAATTAGACGTTGTATATCTCATTTTGTAGCTATACAATATTAGTACTCATTAATAATGCCTAATGCTATTATGTGAATATCATTAGATGTCCATCTTGAAGTAATATAATGGTTACGGATATGTTGGATGTATGTATGTGTAATTTCATAAACTAACTAGTGCATTATGCTATGATGTTAAAGTATCATAATATGTCTAGTTTAATCAATATGTTTATGTGTATTGGATGTTTGATATATTGATTTGTCATATGCAAACCTACCAATATGAAGTGTTATGCTATTGTCTGCGCATTGGCACATTGGCCAATGATTGTGTTGGAAGCAGAGGTGTAATGGTACAGACATTACCCACAATTGGTAGTATAGGGTATATGGTGCTAAACTTCTCAGTGTATTGTGGGCGTGCGTCCACGGTAATGCATGGAAACTTGGCACAGCTACGGGACCCGGCTTGTAAGCCCGGATGATCAGGCATTATTATAATACCATTACCGACCCTGTGAGCTGCTAAACTAACATTGGACGGAGCGGCTGTACGACACAGAATTTCTGTATTAGCGACATGGACATGGGGCGGCAGAAATGTAATCATTACAGGGGTGTGAGACAATTGAAAAGCCCGTCCCCGACTAAGACAGTAGGAGGGGAGAAGGAGGATGGTGAACACAGTAGGGCTGGAAGATAAACTTGGCCAGACTGGTCATTGTATATGTTTGTGTTATGATATGTTTTAATTAGGATTGCGCTGATGTAGAACTGATATAACACATTCTTCACTTTCTTTCAAGCTCTCACAAGGAGCACCTATGTTATAGATCTCAAGAACGAGTTATGACTAGGGAGAGCCAGGACTGGCAGTCGTCAGAATACCGGCAAGATGTTCTTTTGTGTGTGTCTACTGGAGAGTGTGGATCTGGACCACAGTTCCAGATAGATGAAGTAACAAGTAAAGTTACGTAATGTTTCTCATCACAATATGTTATATGATTTTATCATCCTCATATTGACAATCATCCGATGTCTATTGTTATGATTAGCAAATAAATGTTGTAGTATTGTAACTCATAGTTCTGTCATTATATTTTTTTCCAATTGTGCATACGTGTTGTTATGTACATTGGTGGGAGAAAACCTGGACTGAGATAGTCGTCTATACTAATATATTTAGACTTAAAACATCTATCTTAAGCTAACCTTCTCTTTCCTATACCTTGGCGAATATTCAGCACAGTTCATTTCATTTTGTAACGAGCCACTTGGAGCTGTACGTTGGATATTCATGGGCTTAATCTGTAGTTCAGCCATATAGATTTTGTCCCTAGTCAGTTTCTGACTATTTAGGGTTGCTCGCCAGTGAATAATATTTTCATCTAGCCGGTGGGGCATCCCGACTTCTGACAGGGATGAAGCCACTACCTAACCATCATCACACCGGAAGTGTAAGAGCGAATGATCTGATCCATTCGGCCAAGCTGACCCCCAGATGGTGTTATAAAGCTATAGATACTAGTAATCGATTATCTCTTTGGTGAGATTAGTAATCGTGATAGTTGTAGTCGTACGGTCCCAACTTCAAGACAACGGATCGCTCCATAATAGCGCCTTTCCTGTGCCGGCGAAAAACCACACGAAAAGCTCATCATTGACCAATGTGTACTAATGCAGGAAATAGTCGTTTCGGCAAGCCAGATAGCTAGAACATTGACAACAGGCCGTCATTCGCTAGAATGTTCAGTTAATTTCGAGGAGACAGATGTAGAAAAGAACACAAGCAGTCTGCACATGCATTATCGCATAATCTTGGATGTTTCCATGTGACCTTATGCAGCTCTTAAGTTTTAAAAAAGGAGTTTGTAATACATTTCTGGTGCAATGCTCCAGCAGCCTTTGCCCATTTTCATTCATGTGACCGATGTTGTATTTTCCAAGGCACACTGGCCATGAACTCGAGTCCTTGCCCACACAAGCATTGAAATCACCGAGCATATAAATGTAGTCGGATTTTGGAACTGCCTTGATCACAGAGTCTAACTCCTCGTAGAACGAATCTTCACATCATCAGAGGAAGTAAGTGTGGGTGCATATTCAGTGATAATGGTGGCAAACCCACAAGAGGTTGCCAAGCGCAGGAATAATAGTCTTCCATTACCTCCAGATGGAATTTTCAATCATTCCCAATAGCGAATTCTTCCCTGCAGGCTCACACCATGCTGCGTTTTTTTTCTGCCTGCCCTCTACCCTTCCCCCCCCCCAAAAAAAATGTGTAATTGTTTTCCCTAAGTGACCCTTCCTCAATGAGGCGAGTCTCCTGTGGGCAAGCAATAACAATGTTAAGATGATTGAGTTTGGCATAAATCACAGCCGTTTTTCTCACATCGTCAATATTCGTCAAGTCAGTGGAAAATCCTGGACATATCGTTCTTACGTTTCAGGTTGCAAGCCGTAGCTTGAGATTTCTATTTTTCTTTTAGTAGTACCTGGTGCATTGGTTTTATAGTCCTGCGATACAGATTTTGTCCTAGCCCCAAGCACCTATTGAAGCAGGCAGGCTGTTGCGGATCAGCACCCAATTGGCCGGGCTGCCCAGCTTGAGGCGGGCGGTAGCTGATCAGTGACACCTGTTGGTGTCTCCCACCGTCAGAGGCAACCCGTGGCGCCCCATGTCTACGCTAATTGATAAGGACTTATAACCCGTAACTGCTACCTCTCGCTTTGATTCCGATACCGGTTAAGACCAGGGATAGAGTTATACATCTCCATAGCACAAAGCCTGGGCTGAAATATAGAGACCATGTGCTGCCCATGCAGCAAGATCCCTCTCTCGGCCTGCCTAGTTCAACTCCAGAGGAAAGGTAGCACCTATACATCTGGAACAAGACAAGATGCAGAAGCGGTTGGATCAGCAAAGCAAGTGCTCTAAACTGTCCGCCTGTCGGAGCTTCGATCCAGACCAGCTGCCAACCAATGCGTTAGGGCCTAGTCGCTCTGCCATGACATGTTGTCTTTAGGTTGCATTTCCTCGCACCAGGATAAGGCTTGGTACCCTCCCATTTGCGCTCAGTTCCCGCACGAAGCCGTTGGCGAAATATAATATACCGCTGGTTCTTCTGTTTCTTCTTGTGTGTTTTCTTCTTCCATGTCCGTGTGGCGTTAGTGATATTATCTGTCCACAGCCGTCATGCGTTCGTGTACAGGCAATAATTTCTTATATCGATGTTCCTCAATGCCATGAAGTCAAACTGTCCAGCATCTTCTCTCTTGGTCTTCACTGCCTCTCCTCCCCTTCAACTTTCTTGTTGTGACGACATTCTCCAGCCTTCATGGCCTGCCCAATAAATGTGCACTGTCTTCTTCTGATGTGAGTAACTAGTTTGTCTTTCTGAGTTTACTTCTTTGAAGATATTTTCATTGCTCTGACTATCCACCAACAATGTTCTCATCATGCTTCTATTTACAAAAAAAAACAACACCCACACACATTTTCTCACTTGGTTTCTACTTTTCCATTATTCTTTTCCTCACATCAGGATTGGCTGAGTATAGGAACTCTTTTCCAAACCTCGACTGACAAAGGTAAATAGCAAAGAATATTCTTCATCTTGCCACTCTATCTTTGGCTATTCTATATTTAACTTCCTTAAAACATCTTCTATCCTCTGTTCTTAAAGTTACTTGCATACCATTTGCTAAACAATATAAAATAACACAATGTAATGCAGCTTTACATAACAGAGTTAAGACACATACAGGACCATGCGGCAAACGTTGTGGGGGATGTGTGTTTGGCTGGGTGGATGGGGTGTGGAGTGTGGGTGGGTAGGTGGAGGATGTTTGGTGTTGATGGGTGGGTGAGGGATGTGTGGGTGTGAGTGGTTGAGGGCTGAGTATGTGGGTGGAGATGTGTGTATGAGTGGGGGAGATGTGTGTGGGTGGGGACATGTGGGTGGTGGGAATGTGTGATTGAGGATGAGTGGGTTGGGGATGGGTGTATGGGGGTGTGTAGGTAGAGGAAGTGTGGGTGGGTGAGTGTGGGTGTGGGTGGGGGTGGGTGTGAGCTATGTGTGTGGATGTGTGGGGTGTGTATGTGGGGTGGGTGCGGGATGTGTGTGGGGGTGGGTGCGGGATGTTGTGTGTGGGTGGAAGGAATGTGTGGTTGGGGGATGTGTGTTTGCTGAATGGTTGGGGGTGGGTGGAGGATGTGTTTGTGGGTGAGTGTGTGTGGGTTGGGGGATTGGTGGGGGGATGTTGTGTGGGTGAGGAGCATAGTGTGTAGGTAGGGGATGTGTGGATGGGGGATGAGTGGGTGGGTGGAGGCGCATATATGTGTACCTTAGGGGGTAAGTGTGTGGTTGGGGTGTGTGTGTGTGTGGGTGGGTGGGTGGGTGTGTGTGTGGTTTATGTGGGGTGGGTGGGGGATGTGTTTATGTTTACAACATTTATTTGACAATGTTTTATTTTCCTATGTGAGTGTATCATGCACTATTGATGAACGAAAGATAAGTGATCGGAAGGGCCGAATGTAAGACGGGCTTGCGTGCCCAATTTCTTACCCTTCAAAAATAAATATCAATCAATCAATCAATCAGTCTTGCTGTAACACCACGTGGTGACTCATTGAGAAAGCGACCTTTAACCCCATCCCACAAAAGGAAATTCTACCAGTACACAGTATCAACTATACATATTCTGTAATGTAAAACAAACCCAAAACAAAACAACAACAAACATATTCTGTAATGTAAAACAAACCCAAAACAAAACAACAACAAACATATTCTGTAATGTAAAACAAACCCAAAACAAAACAACAACAAACATACTTAGATCACGGAAAAGCCATATTAGTACCAAAAAAAAAAAAAAGACAGGGTAGTCAATTTAAAATTACCATGGGGTACTTCAATTTTAATTCACCGCAACAAACGCCACGAGGCTATATTTAGCTTTAGCAGCTATATATAGCGTAGTTAGCAGCTATATATAGCACTGGCGGGGGATCTCCGTTGAATTAAAGTTTTTTTCAGTGCGTGTCATGGCGCGACATGGCGCGAAAAAGGCGCAAAAAAGGAGCGACGAACGGTAACACAGTGTGTGTGTGCATTTTTACGTTGGCTTTCTGCAGTCATGAATTTTATTAAACTGACAGCAGCTGTCCACGACAAGCAGAGTAGTGTTGCCTTTCTGCAGCAACATGGCATATTACATTCTGAAAGACGTTGTTCTGGTCATCATGTCATGGTGCTATCGCTGAGGGTTAGGGTTAGGGTTAGGGTTAGGGTTAGCGACAACGTTATTCCGGTCAAGGTCATGCACACCGAGATACAGCGCGAATAAGGGGACTTCAGGATATGACGTTTGCCCTGGAATTCCCTTTGTTTGCGGTGAATTAAAATTGAAGTACTACCATGGTAGATAATTCAAATTACTGTATGAATATGTGTGTTGAATATTTCAGCTTGAATGATTCATGTCAATGCTTTACTTTAGGCTGCGTGAATTTTGCAGTATTACCTGGCGAGATGCAGCGAAATCAACCAGGCAATAAATCGAGCCGTCTGTTGTTTGTGTCTTTGTTATTAAAATTCACTATGTGAAAACATTCTTGAAAACTAACAAATGTCACAGTAATCATATCATAATGGCAAGAAAATTATAAATTCCGATGTTATCATCTTCGCGATAATTACAAAACCTAGAAGAAGATTGAATATAGCAGTTTTCTCAGATACACTCTTCAGTGGTTGTCCACGGCGAACGAGCGATTGAATAGTTACTCAGTCTAGCGGAACAATGTCCAGCTTTTCAGCTGCTAGCTGTAAAATGCTTTCTTGCAGTCTTTAGAATGATTTCCGTTATTTCTAATCGCATTTTATTATGCTTGGCTAAATGGCGTTTTGTTTCCTGGATATCCTGCCTGGTCATTCTTCTAGAACTCTTCTCTTTGACTCAAATCTACAAACTTCTCTTGTCATGCGTGACAAAATGGCGTCTTATCGCCTAGAATATTGTCTGTTGACTCTTCCTAAATTCTTCTGCTGACACCGCTTCGCTTTCCTAACCATCGTTTTGCAATTAATTAATTACTATAACTTCTAAACTGCTGAACTGGTAATTTATTTTTACTTGCAAGAAATAAAAGTTATTTTGAAACCAAAAAAAATGTTTTCCCATTCTGAATTTGAGTAATGAAGACATCACAAACAATATATTGCTCAGTTTAGTGCTTGGCAATGTATATATGGCCGACTCAAAACAACAGCTAGCCGAACTACTATGCAGCAGTTACAGTTTTGAAATACAAAACCAACAAAAGTAACTGTCCTGTTCAATGATTTGCCAATGTCCTTCAGGACATAAAGCACCATCAATGTCGTAGAATTATTAAAGAACTATAAATGTCCTCCATTACTCAAAGGACTACAATATGACCTATAATAATCATAAGGCTATCAATGTCCTAAAAAATACAAAAGACAACGAAGATCCGACAACACTCATGCGACTACCAATATAAAACACGACTAATGGACTATAAATGTCCTATAAGACTCAAAGGACAACCAATGTCCTACAAGACTTGTGTAACTATCTGTAAAATCTGTCATTACTGTCTGCAGTACCTGCGATGTAGGATTAAAAGTGAGGGGGAGTCTTGAGCCTGGGGAAATTAAGGCCGCCTGGTTAGTGCGGTGGCCGCGAAGGGTGCAGGTTATGGTATTCCTAAAACGCTCAGGGTATTAGCAAAATCCCTAGGATTCAGACAATTGTC